>PVKZ01008824.1:0-13847 GCA_004027375.1 Macroglossus sobrinus
AAGAAGATGCTGCCGGTGTAGGTCCACCACAGCGCGCCCTCGATGCGCACCTTCTGCCTCTTGATGTCCTCCAGGTCCTTGAACTCGCCCCCCTTCTCGCCGCGCCGGAACCTGCGGGCCGCCTCCTGCCTGTGGTAGGCCACGTGCATGGCCACCAGCAGGGCGGGCGTGGACACGAAGATGAGCTGCAGCGCCCACAGCCGGATGTGGGACACGGGGAAGAAGTGGTCGTAGCACACGTTCTTGCAGCCCGGCTGCAGCGTGTTGCACACGAAGTCCTCCTGCTCGTCGCCCCACACCTCCTGGGCGGCCACCACCAGGATCATGACGCGGAAGATGAAGAGCACGGTGAGCCACACCTTCCCGATGCTGGTGGAGTGCTTGTTCACGCCGCCCAGGAAGGCGTGCAGCGTCCCCCAGTCCATGGTGCCGGCTTCTCCCTGCGCGGACCGAGACGGGCGGGGCGGGTGAGCGGGACGGCCCCCGTGAGCGTGGGCAGCCGCGGTCGTGGGGCACGGCCGAGGCTGCGCCGTGCTGGGCGACGACCCCAACCCCTGAACTGCCCGCCGCGTGAGGCCCTGCTCGGGTTTCGGACCGGAGATGACTTTTGGGGGCCTTCAGAGCCCCTCGGCTCCACCGAGGGCAGACTGTGCAATGGAGGGGGGGCACGCGGGTCCCCCAATGCGGACCCCGGGTCACCCTGACTTCACGTCGCCCCGGGGAGCTCCCGGGGACCCCGGCGAACGGCTGAAAGGTCATCATCCATGGGGACGACATACTCGGTCCGACCCGGCGGAGCCAGCGGGGGGAACGTGGGGCCAGATACTGGCTGGTTTGCCTCACACGACATACTGTGTTCACTCCCGCCTTAAACAGCGTCACCTGCCGTAACCCCGGGCGCTCAGGGAGCTTGACGCCTTCCCTGTGGGGATCGCAGCTTACATCCCAAGTGCCCACTTGTCCACTGAGGCCACCGGCGGTGGCCTTCCCTCCCCGGCTGGTGTCACTCGGGAAAACCCGTGGTTAAACCCTGACGCAAGTGTGTCCCTCCCCGGCCGGTGACACTGCAGTGCAGCAGGGGACAGAGCCGGGGGCTCTGTTGGGAGGCGGGGCGTGGGCAGGCGGGGCGGGGGGGAGGCAGACGCGGAGGGCCTGACTCCTGTGTTGACCTCGAACTAAGAATTGGATCCAAAGGTAGAAGGAACAGCAAGCGGGATTTTGCTTTTTTAAAAAGGGAAGATGCTCAGGAAATCAAAACAGGTGCAGCCCTTCAAACAGAAACGTCGTGAAGCTGGGGTTTCTGGTCCTGAATATGCACTGACGACCCCGGCGATGCAGGCGCCGTCCAGGGCCGCTCGGCGGGGCGGGCTCGGGGCTCTGCGCCTGCCCCCTGTCCCCCCCCGCCCCGCATCCCACCCAGCCCCGCGCCTGGGCGCCTGTCGGTGACCCCAGGGAACTCATCTCCGATGCAGGAGCCTCGCTCTCGGCAGCGTGCACTGGGCAGCGATGTCGCTGTCCCCAGTGGAAGCCACCGCTCCGCTCCTTCCCAGCTGTCGCTGTGCTGATCGGGGGGTGGGGGTGGGGCTCTCGGGGTGCCGACAGCGGGCAAGCCTCTTGGGCTTCTCCTTAAACAACCAAACAGGGACGACAGCGATGGTGGCCGCTTTCTTTGTCTGGACTTCTCTGGGCCCCTGGAGCACACACTCCGAAACATTCCCCCCAGGTACCAGAGCTCAGCAAGAAATGGTCCATCTCACGCCTTCCTGAGTTTGACTGAGATGCAGCAAGTCACCCGCGTCGCTAAAGGAAGGAGAGGAAGAGAAACGCCAGGCCGCTCGGGGAAGCCCGTGGTGAGACCCTGGCGCAAGCGTGTCCGGGCCACCGGTCGGTCAGACAATCGATAGGGCAAAGAACAAGCCACCCGATTCGCAGCCCCTTCCCGCACGAGAGACAAAGGCCCTACTGTCCCTCGCGGCAGAAGTGGCCAGAAGGACGGCTGTCCCCACGTCCCCACGGCCCTGAGCCCCGAGGGCCTTGGAGGGGGGCACGCGGCGAACGTCTCCCGAGCCTCCAACCCTGAGAGCTCCCTGTCCGCGCCTCTGTTTGGTCCCCGCGTCTGGGGCCGCCGTCCTGCCCATCGCCCCTCTCCGGGGGGCTGGGGACCCCCCCAAACTTCGCGACGCGTGGCATGGCCGTGCCCAGGCCACGCTCCCACCGGGAGGAGCGGCAGCTGTGACAGGAGCCCGGGCCCCACTCGCTCCCGATCGGGGCCCTCGGGTGGGCGAGGCCACCCCGGCTGTGGGGGACACAGACACAGGTCCCCTCCGCCTGTGCCCGGGGACCACACGACGCCAGGCTGGGCGTCCGCAAGTGCCAGGGTCACCGGACACCTGAGAATTACTTCCCAGAGCAGCTCAGACCATCCCTGCCACAGCAGTGGAGTCTCCCGATGGCGTCCAAATCTCTTATTTTACATTCAGTCCTGAATCGTCTGCTCGCTGATGCCGTTTCAGCTTCACGGACAATGACAGGACCAACGCCGAAGCCGCAGGCAGATGCCAGCGTCCCCCTCGGCCCACGCCGTGGGTGAACAAAAAAGGGCTTCCTGGGTGGCTGTGTCCTCTGTGGGTGACGCTCTTCAAGGCGGCCAGCGACTGGACCGAGACAGAACGCGCCCCTCACAATTCCCACGTTACTGCCGGAGGTGACGAAGGCCTGACGTCGCGGCAAAGCTGGCACCCCTGAGCCTGACGCCCAGCCTGTCGGCCGGGGGGGGGCGGGGATCCAGGGTGGGTCGCCCGGGGACCCACGTGCACGAATGCAGAGCCGTGCCCGGCTCTGGGACGTCGGGACCCGCCGAGGACACACGTGGCCACCTGCGCAGCTCCTGCCACGTGCCCACTGCCCGGCCCTCGGCCTGGTGCTTCACAGCACGAAGCCTCGACAAAACCAAAACATCTTTGGCGTAAACTCGGTTCCCCACCAACTGGCACCAAGCCCAAGCCTCTCGCCCCCTCCCCGAGCATTCCAAATAAAAAGAGAAGAAGTAAAATGATAATAAAATCAGAATAAAAAGGGAGTAGAGGGAGTCTGAGAAACTGGAGGTGCCTTCCCCTCTCCCGCCCAACCCCCATAAGTAGTCTGAAAAAGAAAAACCTCGGCTCGCTCCTTCGTCTCTAGAAACCTCCCCTCACCCAAGGGACAACCTGACGAGTGATTTTTAAGTTCAACGACTCAAAACTCCACCACTGTCCCTTCGAAGTAACGGCCAGTGAGAACGTGCGTTTGGTATTCGCTCTCTCTTCGACGTGAACTCAGTAAAACTGAAACCTGTCTGTCTTTCTGTCTGTCTGTGGGGTCTAGACATAAGAGCGGGCGGCTCACGGACTTACACGGTGCTGCTTAGTCCGTGTACGAATTCAAAGCGCCGAGAAGATGGTTCTCACGGAGCCGTCTCTGGTCGTCCGAGTAACTGTCCTTCCTTCCCCGGATGTTGAGGTAGGAGCGGAGTCTGGCCCTGGGGATCGGGAGAGGAAAAGGCTGATGGGACCGGTTCCCCCCGACGAGTCAGCCACAGAGCAGAGAAGCCTCGGCCCACGACAGGCCGACAGGCTCGGCTGGGGAGGCTCGTGCCCTCGTGGATCGACCCTCGTGGGGACCCCGGCCCCTCAGTGCTGTCGCTGGCACTTTAACTGGTGCCTTCACACCCCGCACGGCTCCTGGGCCGTCCGCGCTGGGCAGGGCCGCCAGCGAAGGGTCTGCACGTCGGACCTGCAGGCCTCCTGCCTACCGCGCTTGCAATCCCGCAGAGAAAGGGTGAGGAAGAGAGAGGACAGGCCACCATCACCTGGCTCAGATCCTGCTTTAAAATAAGCACCGGGGTGGGGGCAGGATGGTGAGCGTGGGCCGCCTCCGAGGGGAGGGCAAGGGGGAGCCTGCTCCAAGGGGGAGCCTGCTCGCCCCGGCACCCCACCCCACCCCCCAGCTGTGTCACAGGCGGGAGTGTTGACATGCTGGCTCCATCGCAGTCCCTCCCCGTCCTTGGCAGAGCTTAGACAACACCCCCAAAGTCTCCGGGCTCCGGACACGAGACAAAGCCCCAGCAGGGACAGTTCTGAGCGGCCCCCTGCAGTTCTGGGGCAAGTGCCCGGGGCCAGGGCAGCCTTCTAGAAGGTTGCTTGGGTTCTGTCCGGGGCGGGGGGGGCGGGCAGGAAACTCACCCTCAGCCGGGCGTTACGCTCAAGCAGGCACGGAACCGACCCCAAACTCCACCCCAGGGACACGGGCCACGGCCGCCCGGCCCGCGTGGCTGCCGACCCCCCAGTCCCCGCAGTGTCCAGAGCTGGACTCGGGGCCACTCACCTGACGGCCCTGCTCTCCAGGAAGGGAGGCCAGCCCCCCCCAACCCCCAAAGCGGCAGGAGCCGTGAGGCCAGTGGCACCCCGGCCTCCTTCCCCAGACAGGAAGTTGCTTCTGGTGCCTCCACCTTTAAACCGAATGTGTCACCAGGGACACTTAATTACTGTTGTCCAGTAATTGTCATGTAATTGTATTATTGTCAGGTGTCTCACCGCATGGTCACAGGGCGGGTCCTACCTGGGGTGCGCCCACCGGCCACGGTGTGGGGAGGGGGGGCGCTGAACTTAATTAAACACTGCCCCTTGCGCTGGTGTCCCTCCCCCAGATCCCAGCGGGACTCCTTGACACAGAAAACCCAAAAGCAGCGGAGGGGGTGGGCCGGGCGCACAGGTCCCGCCGGCCCCTCCGACGCGGGGGGCGCGATGCGCTTACAAAGCCTGCTGTGCGGGCCGAGGGGGCCACCTGGGGAACGCGCGGGGACCAGCGCGCAGTGGTTCCCCGGCGCGGAGGGCGCCGACCCGGGACCCGGGGCTCCGTCGGGAGCCCCCTCCCCCGCGCTCCGGGCTCCTACCTGCTCGGCGGGTCCGGGCGCGGGTCCGGGCGCGGGTCCGGGCGCGGGTCCGGGCGCGGGTCCGGGCGCGGGTCCGGGCGCGGGTCCGGGCGCGGGGTCTGTCGCCGCCCCACCTGCAGCGCCTTTTAGCCGCGCGCGCCCCGCCTCTGCCCTGACGCGCGCGCGGGGCGGCCAGGCCAGCGGCGCGGGACAGACGGCGCGGGGTGCAGGGCGGGCCTGGGGGGGCGGGGCGGGGCTCCCAGCGGAGCCCGCGCCTTCCCCTGCCTCAGGGGGAGTGGGGCGGGTCGCCCGGCCTGGGGGTGGGGCTAGGTCCCAGCGCGGCGGCCACTCCCCCAGGCCCCGGGGCGCCAGGGGCAGGGCTGGGCCAGTGGGGTCCACAGCACCCCAGGACGCTCTTTTCTCCGTGGACGGAGCCCCCTGCTACAGCCACAGGACCCCGGGAACCCCGCCCGGCCCTGTCCTCCAGGGGGACCCACATCGGTGCCGGTGCACGCTGTTACAAAGGGGGCAGTTTGTGTGACACCTGTGTCCTTGGAAGCCGCTCAGGGAAGCAGTCACCTCGGG
Source organism: Macroglossus sobrinus (assembly GCA_004027375.1). Taxonomy (NCBI): domain Eukaryota; kingdom Metazoa; phylum Chordata; class Mammalia; order Chiroptera; family Pteropodidae; genus Macroglossus; species Macroglossus sobrinus. The sequence continues at coordinate 5,495 of PVKZ01008824.1, forward strand.
GAGCCCCTGGCCCCTCCCGTTCCCAGACAGGGCAGGGGGCCCCTGGGCGCTCTGGGTCTGGTGGGCGGAAATGCTTCAAGCCGCTCAGGGACCCGCCTCGGCAGGTCCAGGCCCGTCCCTCCCCACACGTGACAGAGAAAACCCTGCTCCTTTCACGGAATCGGTCGGTAATTAAAACGGCCCCCACCTCCACCAAGGGCCACCGCTGGGTCAGCCTCCCTCACGCAGAGAAAGAAGAACGAAGCCTCAGAAAAATCCCCCTTCCGGAACGTGCGTCAGAGCACGGGCTTTCAGAGAGGGGTCCCCCAGGCAGACGTGCTCAGAGCTGTGGGGGACCCCGGAACGGCCTTGCACGGGGTGCCCCGGAGACGCGAACTCCTGCCGCAGGCTTGTTCGAGGACAGACTTGCTGCCTCCGTGTGTCCTGTGCCTCCGATGGCCCGCCAGCCTTCGGGGTTGGCGGGTCCTCAGCTGTGCACCCCCCCTAACCCCGTGTGGCTCCCCTACTGTCTTCTCTCCATCCCTCCCCCCCAAAACGCACACTCCACGAGCACACCTGTTCACACAGAGAGACGAGTTCGCTGTGAACGCACACTGGACTCCTTCGGGGGTTGTACACAGCTGAGGGTGCTCTGCGCATAGTAGGTGCTGCTCGTGTGCATTTGCATATCGCTCGGTGGAGCTCACACAGCATCACCGATACTGGGAAGCGCTTCTGCCCCTGATGGGGGCTGCCCACGGCTTCCCTCCTGCAGCTGGTGCCGTGACACTGAGCGGTGACACGCGGACCCACGGGACTCGTTGCTGGTCCCATGTGGGGGAGAGCTTTGAGCCCAGGTGGCCACAGAGAACGTGCTGCATTTGCTCGGGTGCCCCAAAGGGAGCCACGTCAGCGCTGCAAAGCATCTGCTCCTGAGGGGGGTGTGGACAACGGCCCCACGGGGCCGGCCTCTCGTCCCCTTGTGTTTCTAGGGGGTGAGCCCCGCCCTTCAGTGCCCACCTCTCGTCAGATGAGAAATTTATGGACGTGTTAGGGTCTTCACCTGAACACCGAAAAGCTGGTTCACCACACGCTTTATGCTCACGACACCAAAGGCGGCCAGGCTGCCAACCGTGAGCCACCGTCGGGAGCCGGTGACAACCCCGCCGCCCGCTCGCAGCACCACACGGCCCCGTGGACGAGGCTTCCGGCCCCCGGGTGACCGGCGACTGGAGCGCGCCAGGCTGGCATCTTCCCGCCGCGTCTCCTGGAGGGTTCCGAGTCCACCCGTGCGGGCGGCAGGAGCCGCGCGAGGTGTGGGTTTCCCGTCGCCAGGAGGAGTGAGGGACGATGGAGAGATGCTGATTGGACATCCGTGACCTGCCGGAGCCTTTCCGTGGAGGATGAAGGCGCCGCCGCCCCCTGCGTTGCGGGGTGCTCTCTCTCTCTCAGGGTGACTCGCGATGGGTGGCTCGGCCCTGCGCAGTCCGGGCCGGGAGCACAGCTCCGTTTTCCCTGGTAACCGACGGCTCTGGACGCAGGGAGGAGGGGGACGCAGGGAGGAGGGGGACGCAGGGAGGCGGGGGATGCAGGGAGGAGGGGGACGTGTGCGCTCCCCTCTAACACGAGCGAGCGTTTGCTTTTTGTTCAGCAAAGACGCCCACGGGGCCTTCCACGCGGCCCCAGGGCGCTCCGGGGCGGACGTGGCTTCCTGAGACGGTGGCCGGTGGCCGGTGTCCCCCATCAGCGCTGGGATGACATGGAGACATCCCAGCTTTATCCGTCTCTGAGACAACAGAGCCCGGGATGGCCACAGGCGGAGAGCCTCGCGTGAGGGGCAGCCGGCACCGATCCCTCCCCCTGCCCACCTGGACCTGGCCGCTCCGTCCCCTTAGTTTGGGATCCAGCATCGCCACGCGGGTACGCAGGCACTGGCGATGCTTAAAAGGAACGTTTAGGTCCGCGCCGGGATGTGCCGTCCCGATTCTCGCGTAAGGCGGACTCAGGGCGCCTCTCCCACGTGGCTGCCGCCGGGCGGCGTTAGAGAGCACGGCCAGACCCCAGCCAGCCCCGGAGTCACCCCGAGGAGGCGCTGCTACCCGGCCTCACGCCGGGGACCCTGACCGGGGGCCCGTCCAGGCGCATCCCGCAGCCGTGGGGTCACTCGGGAGCCGGGGCATGAACAGGCCGGAACCTTACTGTTGGGGGCAGATGAGATGGTGGGGGGTTACAGCTCAAGGCGACGACGAGCAAGGTGGGAAGGGAGGTGCCAGGAAACGGGCAGTGGACGCGGGGGGCACGCGCCCTTCACACAGGCTCAGGGGCAGGGGAACCGGCCGGAAGTGTCTTCTGGCCTGTCACAGACGGTCGGGCGACTGTCACGTGGCTTCAAGCCCTTTGTCACCCACTAGCTGGTTGATTCTGGGGCCAGCTGTGCCGAGTGGCTTCCCACAGGACCGGGGACGATGACGTTTGGAGATAAACCCCCCACAAGGGCCAGCTGTGGCGGGGACGATCTACCTCCGCCCCGGGAGCAGAGCTTGGGGACGGGCGTGAAACGTCGTCACCGTGTCCGCCCTCAAGGCCCCTGTGTCTTCCCCCGGGGAGCCAGGGACAGCCAGACACACGGCAGGCAGGCAGGCGTGCAGGCCAAAGTCGTAACTGCACGGTGACGGTGATGGTGACACTGCGGGCAGGAGAGGGGTCTAGGCAACGGCGGGTCGCGGCTTCCCCTAGGGGACGAGCCCCGAGCCACAGCTGCCATCAGCGGCAATGACACTTCTCTCTAGGGGTGTCACCGGGTGCCACGGGCCTGTCAGCCAGCTGCTTCTCGACTTGGTCACGGCTCAGAGCTAGAAGGCCCTGTCCACCGGCTCTGTCTCCTTTAAGACCAGGAGCTCACCGATTCTGCTGGCGAAGCCACATTCCACGATTCAGATTCGTAAAGCACAGGCTCTACCTGTATCTCTCACATTGTAACTAAGTCTCACCGAAAAAACATCAACTATTTGAAAACTTTCACCGCCACAGTAAAAGGACACGGTCTGAACATCGGGGCAGAGCAGGGGCTGGGATGGGGATGGGGGTGCTTCGCCCTCCGCCCGGGCTCATCCAGCTCCGCCCCAGGGCGGGCAGCGTTGCGACACCCGCCTCTGAAGACGTGACTGTGACGCTTGCCGATTGATCCACGGGCTCTAGACCTGCTGACTTGAGGATGACGGTGTCCGAGCGTCCACTCTTACCTCACCCCACCGCTCCCACCCAGCGCACTCGGCCCTCCCCTCCAGCCTCACGGCACAGCCACGGCTCACGTTCCCATGAACCGCCGTTGGTGACAGGCGTGGGTTTAACCACGCGCACGGTTGCATCGGGACCCAGCGGGCTCCGTGTGTGCGTGTGTGTGTGTGTGTGTGTGTGCGCGTGCGCGCGCGATTCTGTTCCCGCCCAGCGTCCCCTCACCCATGGAGCACCCACAGTGACGGCGTCTTCCTTGTGCTTCGTTTTCTATGTCTCGATTGTTTCCATGTTTCCGGCTCGTCCAACAAATCTGTCACATGCTCAGAAGCACTTTTTTCAAACTCCCAGACCCGGTTCTGAACACTGCCTGCTCCTCTCTTCTCTCTTGGCGTCTCCCTCCTCCCCGCTGCTCCAGTCTGGACGGCGTCCTGGGGGCCGGCGGCCAGCGGTCACCCCCCCTGGGTGCCCTCTGCTTGCTCCCGTTGGAGCGTCTCCTCTCCGTGCTCTGCGTTCTCGTGAACTCATCTCTTCTTCCCTTCACGGTCGTTTGATGGCTCTGGGCGTGCGAGTGGCGATAAACACGCACGCCGAGTGTGCACGCGTGTTGGTGAGCACATGGGTCGTTCTGAGCGCTGTGCCAGGGCTGGCAGCGTGAGCAGAGCAGGCTGGCCCCTGCGCCCCTGGGCCCCTGGGCCCCTGGGCCCCTGGGCCTGGTTTTGTAGGAACGGCCGGACAGTGCAGCTCTGAGCTACGACAGAGCCGAGAGGCAGACAAGTCGAGTGACTTTCCCAAAGCCGGCAAAACTGAGACTCGGAAGCAAGTTGAATGAAAGACGGCCCCTTCCTGCCCTAGCCAAACCTGAGAGACAGGGCCACACGCCACCCTATGAGGGTCAGCCAGCGCGGGAAGGGGCCGGGATGGGCTTCGAGGGAGAGGCATAGAGTGCGTGAGATGAGATGGCGAAATAAGTGGGAAGTGTGTGAGGCCAGGCAGGTGACTCAGGGGGGCGGGCGGAGCTGCTGGCAACACTGGGCCCCCGCAGGTGAGGGACAGCTGTGACCCTGAGTGGCGGGAGGGGGGTCAGGGTGGGCCAGGTTACAGGCAGCTCTGCCCTGGGCGAGGGCTTCTCTTGTGAGGTGGGGTGACAATAGCTTCTTCGAAGCGCTCTTTGTCGTGTCACAGGCAACATGCACATTTTGTTGTGTCTGAAGCACTCGATAAAGTAAGACCCCTCGAAGGGCCCGTTTTGGTGGCAGAAGACCTGGGTGGCCGGCGTGAGGAGTCCGTCCTATTCGAACGGGCAGGGGGAGAAACCGAAAATAACTCTTTCAGGGGCAAAGCCAGCCCCTGCTAACCGCGGCCCAAGTTGGGGCGTGGGGTTGAGCTGGCAGCGGTGTGCAGGGTGCCCTGGCGTGGGGGGTGGGGGTGAGCTGGCAGCGGTGTGCAGGGTGCCCTGGCGTGGGGCGTGGGGGTGAGCTGGCAGCGGTCTGCGGGGCGGCTGGGGCTCGCGGTGGCCTGGCCCGCTCTCCGCTGAGCAGTGTTTGTTCTCAGGAGGGAGCCCAGTGGAAAATTCTGAGCTGCCTCTGGAAACCACGTGCCTGGAAACTGAAGATGTTCCTTTCAAAGAAAAATCACAGTGCCTTTCAGCTCAGATGACTGCGCCGGGCCGTTATCTGCTGCTCTCCTGTGCCAGCTCTGGACTTTTCATGGGTTGTTATCGGGGCGAGTGTCAGAACAATGCCTGCTTCTGTCTGGGTTTTAACCTGAATTACAGAGCGCCCGGCAGCGGATACAGGCCGGGCAGGCGACCTCCCCTGGACGCCGGACTTTTCGCAAGGGCGGGGAGGCCGGGTGGGGTGCGCGTCTTCCTGGTGGGGTACGCAGCTCGGGTCCTTTCTGGGTTCTGCTTTCGAGGGCTGCCGGGGAACTCGAGTGCCGGGCAGGGTGGAGATGACATTTCTGTGCCCAGCCGTTCTTTCTTATCCTAAAAAAAAAAAAAATCAAACGAGCACAAGCCGACCCCCCAAAACAAAGTTGGAAAGCAAAATGAACCCACGTGCACTCTGTGTGCCTGCTTCCGGGGGGCCAGGTGCTGCCGGCACCCCTAAGTTCTATTAAAAACCCCGCGTTTCAACAGGATAGCAAAGAGCACAACTCCTCCGACGGTGTTTGCTGTGGGTGCCAGGCTTCTCCTTTTGAAAGAGGGTTCGAGGGAAGAGGAACTTTGGGGGCACCCCCTTCACTAGTGTGTGACGGGGCATGTCCCACACACCGTGTTGCCAGCACGCTCACTGCGTGTGGCCTGGCCCCCACTCGCCTCCGGGCTTTGAGAATGCTTTGCCCTTGACCTGTCACCGAGCTTTCCGGCGGCCACGATGGCTTGTTTCCAGCTGAGTGCTGCGCCGTTCGGGGCAGAGTCGTGTGGTCCCAGCTCCACAGCCCAGTGCCAAGCAAGGGCCCAGAGTCCATCAAGAACGAGCCAGCATCCTAGTCACCGGCCGTGAGCACGGGAAGGACGGGCGGGGGGCCCGGGGTGACAGCAGCTCGGGGAGCCGGAGATCCTGGCCCCGCCCCCCACCGAGCATCCTTTCCCCAGGTTCACATCCCAGGGATAAAAAAAAAAAAAAAATGGTGCGGACAGCTGTAAAGTCCGCTTCAAGGCGCCCCTTTGTCACTGGTCACTGAGGGGAGGCAGCAGGCGCCATGTGACGCCCGCGGGAGGCAGCGCCAGCCCTTTCGGAAGAAGGTTGTAGTTAGAAAAGAAGAAATTGTGAAGGACTGCGGCTCTAATGCGCGTCGGATTTAAGCTTTCCTGCAGGTGTCGAAGCCCGTGCGGTTTTACTTCGCCCTCCCATATCCGCACCCACTGGCTTTGGAGGTGGCAGGTCATGCAGACAGGTGCGCACGGCGGCAGGCCACACGGACAGGAGCGCAGACAGGTGCGCACGGTGGCAGGCCATGCGGACAGGCCATGCGGACAGGCCACGCGGACAGGTGCACACGGTGGCAGGCCACGCGGACAGGCCACGCGGACAGGTGCACATGGTGGCAGGCCACGCGGACAGGCCACGCGGATAGGTGCGCACGGTGGCAGGCCACGCGGACAGGTGCGCACGGCGGCAGGCCACACGGACAGGAGCGCACAGCGTCAGGCCACGTGGACAGGCCACGCGGACAGGCCACGCAGACAGGTGTGCACGGTGGCAGGCCATGCGGACAGGCCATGCGGACAGGCCACGCGGACAGGTGCACACGGTGGCAGGCCACGCGGACAGGCCATGCGGACAGGCCACGTGGACAGGCCACGCGGACAGGTGCATATGGCGGCAGGCGATGCGGACAGGCCACGCAGACAGGTGCGCACAGTGGCAGGCCACGTGGACAGGCCACGCGGACAGGTGCACACGGCGGCAGGCCAGGACGCCAGGTTGGTGCGTTGGGCCTGCACACACACCCCTAACTGCGGAGTGGGGACGGGAGTGTCCCTTGCGAAACACAGGGCTCGACAACGCAGCGCCAGCTGCGCCCAGCTCACTCTCCAAACACCACCGGTCCTGCCCTCAGCGGTTCCTATGAGGACTGTCACCCGCCAGCCCTGGCTGGGTCTGAGAAACGAGTCTGGGGTTCAGTGTCATAGAGGGGTGGACGGGGACTCAGCGTCATCCTCGAAGCAGAGTAGAGGGCGCTTCCTCCGCTCTTCGCGTGGTGCAGACAGGTGACCCCCTAAGGCCCGGCACTGAGGACGGCGTGGACGCTTCCGGCCCCCCAACTCCCTCAGCTCTGGGACTCCGCATCCCAGCGGGAGCCCCGGCCTGTGGGACGACGGGTCACCCCTCACCGCAGCCGGGTTTAGAGCACACCGGGCGTGTCCATGACATTGGGCCGGTGCGCCCACCACCACCTCCCTATGTGCGACGCACAGGCGCTGTGTGGCCAGGACCACCTCGGGGTGCCCCGAGCCCGTCTTCGCGGTCCCCGGGGGCTCGGCGCAGGGTGCCGCGGCGCGCCACGGACCCCGTCACGCGGGGGCTGCAGCTCGTCGCCACCCCACTCGGCGCTCGCACGGACCCCGTGAGGCGTGGCCGCCCTCCGAGGCTCAGCAGACGGGGCCTGCGCGGGTTCGAGGGCTCCCAGGCCCGAGCCGCGATGGGCACAGTGGCCTTCGCGCAGGCGCATAGCGTGTCCCGTCCGCGGCCTCCCCACGGCCCTCGCGGGGCGCGCAGGACGCTGCCCCAGGAGCCCGGGCCCCCGCCCCGGTGGCGCGCACGCTCTCGCTTCACGCTGCACGTTTCTCCGACGACCGTTCGCTCAGACAGGCGACACTTCCAGAAAGGGCTGGACATGCCTGTCCAGGGGGAGACCAGGGAACCACCGGCCTCTGTCTCTCATCGGGGCGCGCGGTTCTGATCGATAAGGGGAGGAAACCAGCTTCTGGGAGCCGCCGCCCGCGACGGCCGCGTTTCCAGCCCCGAGCAGCGTCTTCGGATTTTCCGCGTCTGAATTTCAGTAAACTCATAGTCCCCCGTCACAGTAGCCAGATGGCGAGTGCCACACCCCCGCCCGAGGCTGGCGGCCACCGCCTGGGACAGGACAGTTCCCACCCCACAGAAAGTGCCACTGGACAGAGCCGTCCAGGTTACGCAGATAATCGAGCTCCGCGAGTTCCGCTGTTGAAAAGACGCCCGTTTTAAAAGCGAAGGTGGCTTCGAGGTCCTAGACGCGGAAGGAGACCCGGCCCCCCGCGGGGACCTGGCTTAGGCCGCACTGACCGCCTCCCGCCCGCGGGCCCGTTTCCGTCCGTCGCTGGAAGCGGACAGCGTTCAGCTCCGAGCGTGACCCGCTAGGGCAGAGCAGACGGGACCCCGCGGCCGCCGGCAGGTGCTCTGCCTGGTGTGTGTGGGGGTGCCACTCGGGCTGACCGGGGCCCCACACACACACACACAGCCGTCTGCAGCCGGTGGCCAGCGCTTCCCTCCCGCGCTCTGCGGTGACAACCCTCGTTCACCGCTGAGCCGACTAAAGTTCCCAGGACGGGTTCACGATCACACTCTGGGTCCCACAGGGCGATGGACCCTCGGGGTGGCTGCGGCTCAGAGTGACTGTAAGCGGGCGCGCGTCACAGATGGCCCTCGCCCGC
>PVKZ01008825.1:0-13800 GCA_004027375.1 Macroglossus sobrinus
AACCCATATCCAAAAAGATATACGCACACAATTGTTCATAGCAGCACTATTCACAGTGGCCAGGACATGGAAGCAACCGAAGTATCCTGCAATAGGTGATTAGCTAAAGAAGTTGTGGTACATATATACAATGGATATTATTCAGCCATAAGAAGAGATCAAATACTGCCATTTGCGGCAACATAGATGAACCTAGAGATAATCATGCTAAGCGAAATAAGCCAGAGAGAAAAAGTTGAAAATCGCATGACATCACTTATATGTGGGATATAAACCTAAAAGCAACAAATGAACAGGACAAAGAGACTCAGGGACATGTACAATGGACTAGTGGTTACCAGTGGGTAGAGGGTGAGGGAGGAGGAGAGAGGTAGATGAGTTAAAAGGGATCAAATATATGGTAGCTGAAGGAAACTGGACTTTGGGTGGCAATCACACAATAGAATATATAAATGTCAAATTATAATGTACACCTGAAAATTATATATATGTATTAACCAATGTCACCCTAATAAAGTTAATTTAAAAAATGAATATAAGTACTCATTTCTTAAGATTTTTAACGTTATAAGACTACTTGCCAATTGGTTACACAGTACAGCTAGCAGTAACCCTGCCTTCTAATATCACCTGATAATTCATGCACATTACTAAATCTGGAAGTTTTGCCAAAGTATATAGATCCCAATATTCATCTTTCTATAGAATTTAAATGAGTATTCCTATAGATGGGAAAAATTTCAGTTTATACTTTCTGGAAAATGACCCAAAAGGAGTTTAGCAGATGTGTATATACTGTATTTCTTGTTGGGATACATGACCCTTAATTCTATCTGTATATATTTCTGCTTTGTGAAAATTTAAGAAGCATGTTGAGTGACACTAAATACCAGCATGCCCTTCTCCATGTTACTTTACCATCATGCTCTCTTCTTTTCTTTCAATAATATTAACTATATTACTTCTGTCTAGAAACATGTTTTGAAAGTCACAAGATAATATTTAATCAAAGAAAACTGAAAACAGCAGGGTATTGAGAGAACTGGTACCAGTACTAATACACATAAAGCATTTTAGTTCACTGAGTTGCTATAATTAAATTCCACATAAACATTTTATTAATTTATTTAATATTTAGCTTTTATAACATAATAGTAACCATTTAAAATGCATCTTTTTTAACACTGCTTTTATTTCATTGTTTTTCCTCTGAATATCTCCTGCACATATTTCCTTGTTGTTTGTTTCCTTCTGTAATGAAATGCATTAAATATCAGAATTATTATTACCTGCATGTGTAACAGGCTAACATTCAATTTCTTTCCCAAATAAAATTAAAATTAAATAACTTATGGGTCATTTTATTTTATGGGTCTTTTTTTAAAGGTTAGTCCAATTAATTATTTAGAGGGCCAGCTTTCTAATGGCAGATCCTTCAATTAGAGAAACATAGTCATCTCTTAAAATTGGTATGTGAAAAGTCTGAGATGTATTAGGCCTTTGTCATCTTACCATGAACACTTCCTAATGTAATATCCCCAGAAGCAGAAGATAGAAATGACGATTCCGTATAAAGATACTTGACTTTCAGCAAACCATCTTCAGTAGATATATTAACAGAACTTCCCTGCAGTTTATCTATGGTCACAGTCTAGTAAGAGAAAGACTCAAATCAATTCATTATAAAACAAGGACTGGTAAAAAGCCAAAATGACACCTACAAAATTCATAGGCAATTACATAAAAAGTTACTGCCTAGCACATGATCACTTTGACCCCATGGGATAGATAGCAAGCAACTTTTATCTTATTCCTGTTCTCAGAGGTTAGGCTTAAATCACTATCATTAAGTATGATGTTTGCTACAGATACTTTTCATCAGATTAAAGAAGTTCCCTTATACTTCAAACCTGTTTTGTTGTTGTTGCTGCTGTTTAAATTCTGAATGGGTTTTGAATTTTAACATAGACGTTATCTGATTTTATTAGATTATCACGATTTTTCTCCTTTCATCTTTTAATATAGTGAATACAGAATTTTTCCACTTTACACCCAATAAGACAATAGCTTTCCACTCAAAAAAAATAGAAGAAATTTTGTATTTATCCCTGTTTCCCTAACAAAATTTAGTATGTACTTATGTCTCAAACACTGAGTGCAATGTAATGAAGATATCTAATTTAGGATTCCAAATCACCTTTACAGTATTTTAAGCAAAAGTTTATATAGTGAATGTTAATATAAAACTGACATAAAACTCAATCACCAGAAATATTTGCCATGGTTCTTAAAGAAAGAACATCATTGTTTTTGAACACATGGACATCAGTGTAATATACTCCTAATATGTCCTTCAAAAACTGTTAAGAGCTCAAAATATTTTTAATAAGAATTGATTTCCAAGAATACTAAAATATTAGAAGACAAATAAAAATATGAAAAAATAAAGAAAAGTACTCTCAAGTTCTTATGGGAAACAAATTAGAATTACTTTGCCCTCTGGATTTGAAGAACATAAATCTTTTTTAGTGGACTTTTATTAAATAGATAACATGAACCCAACTGCTCCTTATTTGCTACAGTTTCTTTTAAGCTAATTATGAACTCAAAAGAATTGTTACTTTAAATCTAGTTTCCGTAATTCTGTCAAAGATATTTTACCTACATTCAAATGTGTATGAAGACAAATATTTTTGCATTTTTCGGTGTTACAGTAAAGGTATAAAATTCCTGAAAAAAAAAATTTACCCTTTACCTATAAAGTTTCTTTAAGAAAAGTTATCTTATGCACATTTTCAAATTCTTCAAGTTTCCATAAAGTAGACAACAAGTAGTAATACTCTAGCTTTCTATAGATAGTGAAGCTGTTTTAGGGAACACCAAAAGATAAATATTGAAAGAATATTTGAAACATAATTGATTTGGCAAAGGGGCACTTTTAACTAAACTTTCCCCACAACCAAATAAGGCCTTTAATAGACTCCTGAATATCTGGAAAATGTCAACAATTTACTTTGTTTGTTAAGCACTAAATATTTTACTTTGTAGGAAGCTAGAAAAACATTCTCTATTGCCCTACCAAAGCAAATGAAAGCAAGTGAAAGTACACCTCCCCCACCACAACAATATAGCTATTTTAACCAATTATTCCATAACCCTAATTTCAAAGAAATTCAACATTCACTGAGCCACATAAAATATACTATAACAGATACTAACAAGAACAATTAAACTTAGGATACCACAGTTTACAACAAAATATTGAGGCTCTAATCTGTAGTTATTAATGCTAATGTAACAAATAGACTCTTTGGTTTGAACTCTATAGTTTGCTTATTAACAGAAACAGCTATTTAAAGAAAAGAAAAAAAGTAGATCCAAAAATCAATACCTTCCTGACAGGGATATTGCTATAATTTTCTTTTCCACATGAGAAGAAAAGCTTTTCATAAATTTGGTTATTATAAATCAACATTACACATAATTAAAACTAACTTTTAAGGAAGCACTGTGGCTTTGTAGCCCAAACTAAGAAAGAGGTCAACTGACAACTATGTCATCAATTTATCCACCAATCAGATAAACTGGATTTCTATCATTTCTTTACCAAATAGGATACTGAAATTAATGATACAATTTAAAAACAGCCATTTCATATAAAATAACATGTAAAGAATGCTGTTAAGTGTTTATAGTGCTCATTCGATTCTCACAATCTTATTAAGTAGGAAAAACAAATAACATCACTCCTGTTTTATGAATAATGAAACAAAATCTCAGTAAACTATTAGAACTAAGATTGTTCAAATTATCTTTGTTATCTGTATTTTATTTACCTGTTTCATTATAATAAACACTATATTAGAGTTAGCTATATGTCAGACATTGTTTTAAGTAATTTGTCTCTATTAACACATTCGATCCTCATAGCTACCCTCTGAGTTAAGTACATTACTATTCCATTTACCAGAAAAGGAAGACACATAGAAATTAAGTAACTTGTCTGAGCTTAAAATAGCTAAGCTAGGATTCAAACCCAGGTAGTTTGGTTCTCAGTTCTGTGCTCTTAACCAATTCACTATGCTGCCTCTCAAATATGCAAAGCACATTTCTGTGAACTTTGTATATAAAAAGTTAATACTTCATATGTATTTATTTTATATAAAAAACAAAATTAGAAATAAGCTTTAAAAATTAACACTATATATATGTAAATATATATATTTAGATATATAAATAGATATACCTAGACTGATTCTTTAGTACAGGACAAAGCTCAGGCAAGAAACAAAATAGTATAGCAGAAAGTGGGAATAAATAAATATTCAACAAACCATGAAAGCTAGAACAAATAAATAGTGAGCGGAAACAGTGGCTAAAATATTCAAAATAGCAAATAATTAACAGATGATTTAAATTCTTCTTTGATACTTATATTTGAAGGTCAATATGTAATATTCTGGTAACTTAGATCATATCAAATACCACAAGCTATCATTTAAAGCAGGGGTCCCCAATCCCCAGGCCATGAACTGGTACTGGGGAACCAGGCTGCACAGCAGGAAGTAAGTGGCGGGCCAGCAAGGGAAGCTTCATCTGTATTTGCAGCAGCTCCCCAGCACTAGCATCACCGCTTCAGCTCCACCTCAGATCATCAGGCATTAAATTCTCATAGGAGCACCAGTCCCTGGTGAAAAAAAGGTTGGGGACCGCTGATTTAAAGGACAGAAGGAGCTGCAAAGTTCTTCAATTTCCTTTTGTACCTCCCAAGACCACAGAGATCTGAGAGGTAAAAGTAAATGCCATCTCAAAAGAGCTGCCACATAATGCAAGGCAGGGTCTTTTAATACTTTCCTAGTTTAATTTAAAGGATAAATTTTAACATGTGTGTTTAAATATTCTCCCACAGGTTGATGACAGAAAATAAAAGTGACAACAGTAGAAACAATTAGTGTTATAATCTACTTTGTTTAATTATGCCAACAATATTCTATAAGATATACTCATAATTCCTCCCTATCAATTACCTGAGAAGTAAACTGAGTGTTAAATTTTATCAAATTTATAACAAAAGATCCGGCAAATTGTACAAATGACTTAGAGCTTTCTCAAAGATTTAAAACATTATCGATCATGTTAAAAAAAAAAAGTGACAATTTACACTTTAAAATTAAACCTTTACTCTTAATACTATGCTAAATCACAAGCAGCAACAAAAATTGATTTAAAACTACAAAACTATAGTATAACAACAAAAATCCCTATGGGTAATTAAAACTTTTGGAAAACAGTAATGCTATCTATGGTGCCATCTTATGGAAAATATTAAAAAGTTGAGTTTTAAAACTCATCTTTCAATTGTCTAAAGGCAAAGTAACTAGGTCTTGGAAAAATACTCAAAGTTAGCATATAAGAAAAATTTAATCCCAGTTATGGTGGTGTTACTTAAAGATCAATTTTACTCAATGACCATAAAAACAAAAATCTCTTTAGAACTAGAATATTAAGTATTTAAAGATGTTACTAATTCCAAATAAGAAACTAAATAACTGTGAAAAGTATTAAGTCACAAACTAAAAATTAATCAACTCAATTTGAAATCTGAATTTACTAATGAACGTGTATTAAAGGACTGTTGTCCCATAAATTTTGTAAGATCACCCAGTGTATAAGCCAACTTGATGCAAAATTGCAACTACTAAAATTAGAAAGTTTTGATCTTACACTTTTATCTGATGCACAAATATCTATATTTCCATAAACTGCTCCCAGACAGATCACTTTGCCTCCTTTTGTTTGAACATGTAATTTTTGACTCTGAAAGACAAATACAAAAACACATAAGAGAAAAAGAGAATAAATTTGACTTATACTAATAAAAATTTTCTAACATTTTATACTTTTAAAATAATAATAAAAAGCAAAATAATAATAACAAAAGAAGAACCAGGAATTAAAGAGACTTGCACTGTTTGAAATGATAACATCAACTAGAAAAGAATGTCAACTGCTGTTAAAGGGATTAAATAAGCCATCTGGACTCAAAAGGAAAAAGAACTACTTGGGTGTTCCAGCAGTTTCAGAAAAAGAACTTAGGAATCAAAGATCACTGTAACTAACTAACTAAACATAAATAGTGATAAGGATGACAATAATCACTGTTGCTGTTCGTCATTAATAACAGTAATATTTATCATTAATTTCCCATTTTCCAAATACAATGTTCGCTACTTTACATGAACTACTTTACATGAACTTTTAATCCTCACAACTCGGAGAAATTAGTATTATATTTTCCCCATTATAAAGAAGAAATCCAAGAATCAGAAAAGATAACTTTATGAGGTGACACAGATAGAAAACAATAAAAATCTGACCTAATAGAATCAAGTTCTATATAATTTCAAAACCCACATTCTTATGGTTGGGACCATCTAAAGAGGGATACAGTCACAAAGTAACAGTCCCCTGACTACTTTCTAGCACAACAAACTCCAGAAACTGGAACTAAGTGAAAATTCTTCTAAGCACAAATAAAATAGCCATCACAGTTAGCTTCCTTTCTGCCAGACCTCCCCCCCAACAAAAAAAAAAATGTCTGTGACAGACAGAGAGAAGAAGAGAGAGACTAAGATTTGATTTCACACTTGGCAACTGTGGCAGAAACTATTATAAGCCCACAAAAATCCATTTTCCCCCCAAAGTAATAGTATAGCTGGGCCCATGAAGAGATGATATTTTCCAGCTTCCCTTACTCTTTAGGTGTTACGTTTCCAAGCTGGTCTTTTTAGAAGAGTCAGTGAGCCTTCTCTGTGTTCTGCCTCTTTCAATAAATGAGTGCAGATTACAATAAAGCTCTATGAGATGTCAGACGCAGAAGATGAAAGGAACCTAGAATTACTGAATAGAAAAAAGCCACTCACAAGTGAGAAATAAACTACAGTGTGCATGAGCCATTATATGTTTGGTCTATTATTTAGAATAGCTTACTTTACCTTAACCATTTACATATGTCTTCAGTTCTGCCTAATTATAAAGAAAAAAATAATAGGTAAATAGCAGAGAAATAAAAATAGCAAAAGCAAACTCAGCAATATTACCATGTATTACAGCATGGTAGACTACTTCATGTCTACAGATACATAAGTCTGAAATCAAATTGTATGTAATAGTCTTTGTCAAGCAGACAAGTAATTGATGAACTGTAGTAAAGAGCATCTCCAAAACAAGTTATTCTATATGAAGAGTTCTTAACCAAGCCTACATGAATTTCTACATTCCATGAAACATATGAAATTGTAAGCAAAATTTCATATATATGTGCATTTTTTTTCTAAAGGGACAGTCATCAGGTTTTCAAAGAAATCTAAGGCTCAAAATGTTAAGAGCTATTGTTATAATTTAAAGCTCATCTAATTCCAAAAAATGTGAAGTAGATTACAAAAATTTTAAAAATATGTAAAACAAAAGTTAAAATAAATGTTTAAATCATGAACTATGTAATATAATATAAACTATTATTCTGCACTAAAAAATGCAAATGTTGGCATTTTTGCTTGGATAATAAAGAAAGGTGGAAAGAACATCAGCTTGAAAATCAGAAAGACCCAGGTTCAAATCTCAGTTCAATTTATTAGCTATATGAACCTAAATGAGTTCCTCAAACTCAGTTTCTTCCTTGATAAAAGGAGATAATTCAAGGATTAAATGAAGGCTTAGCTAAGTTTTCTGTACATAATAAGACCTTAGTAAACAGTAGCTATTATTATTGCTATAAACATTTTATTACATAGATTAAATATATTTCAAGTCCTTAAAATGAGTGGAAGAGAAACTTGTATTAATAGGTGATGACTGATTCAAGATAATGATAATGTGCTATATTTAAAACTTAAACCAGATATTTTACCAAGTGTTTCCATTTGTGAATTTAAGTCAGTTAAATTCTAAAATCTCAAGAACAAATCTCTTACCCTTGATATATACCAGTATGATCCACTGGACTCAATTTTAGTTCCTGAATTGCTTTTTTAGCTATTCAATTTGTAAGGACTGACTGTTATGACTTTTATTCTTTCTTAAAGGTCTTTAAAGTACAAATATAAAATTCATTTATTTAAAAAAAATAAACTTATTTTATTTTAAAATTACCTTATCAGTCCACTAAATTCTTTTGTAAATCTAAACTACATTACAGGATCTTCATGTTCTTATTTCTCATATATCTTATAACATTTAGCTATTACATTATCCTAGGAGTTATTTCATCATTAGTCAATTATTCCCAACTACACTAAAAAGAACAAAAATCAAAAGACAACAGAAGAATGATGGACTTGCCTAGAATGGTAATTCTCACTAACCGTGATTTTATTACCAAGGAGACATCTGGCAATGTGTGGAGATATTTTTCACTGTCATTACTGAAGAGTGTTCTGTTATTAGTCAGTAGAGGCTAGAAATACTGCTAAACATCCTACAATGCACAGGTCGGCCTCTGAAAACATAAAATTATCTGGCGCAAAATGACATTAGTGCTAAAGTTAAGAATCCATTTTCACTTTACGCCTACAATGGCAGAAAGAAGAAAATTGACAAAAAGATCTTTCAGAATTATCAGATGAATCAAAAGATGAATGACAGCACCATACTAACTTCTAATTTTGATTGTGAAATTGAAAATCTAAGACTTTGAGTCTTCAGAGGACAATATTTTATATGAATTTTCTGAAACTCAAGCATTAATGAGTGAACAATTTCTAAAGAAAAAGGAACTATGGTATTCTCACCCAGCTGGTCATTCAACATGAAGATTTCATCATACAACCTTTTACAACAAGGACTTGAACCATCTTATTGTGCTAAAAGGACATATTACAGTAATCTTTCATCTTTAATCATATTTGGGCAACTACATTTATTTAAAATGGTTCACATGTGGACAGATGCTAAAGACAGGTGTGCAAATAAAGTTGATTAGAACAAAACAAATAATGTAAAAAAGTTTAAATATATTAACCATCCTGATTAGTTTATAAATCTGAAAATGAAAATGTTTTGCAATTATGAAGTAAAGATGACTGACTTCTCTTCAACAGTTACCTGGCATCACAGTTCACAAAAGTATTATGTTTTGAATGTACAAGTGTAAAAATTACCAGTAGTAAGGATAAGGTAGAACCTATCAGAGATGTACTTGACATCATTTTGAGCTGAGACCCATTTAATTTTAAGAAAATTAAATATAAAAATGTTATTGCAAAACAAGATGAATCATTTGGTGTTTAGCACAAATACCTACTTAATACTTAAGTAATGAGCTACTGGGTACATTAAAAATGTGATAGTATTTTTAAAATGTACTATTAGTTTCACTGTATACTTCAAAATGAAATCTAAAAGGAATATGAGAAAAAATCCTTCAAAGTTGTTACAACCTCTATACTTTCAGAACAGAACTGATTTCAAGGCAAATTTTTGCAACTAATTTCTGAGTGATGAATGAATGATACTCCGTATTCTCAAATAAATGATACTTGAGTAACAGCTTTAATTTGAGATGGCAGTTCATAGTTGAAGGTTTTTTTTTTAATAATATGAAAACAAAATTCAAAAAATGATTATACCTTAACAGACTGTAGAATGCTGGTTCCATGCTCAGTTTCAATTTTGCAATTATCACATTCAATATTTTGGACTTTTATACAGCCAGACCCTGATGACTTGATATTCAAATCTAGAAATGAAAAAAGAAAAAAGTTAATACTACGGTTAATGGGCTCCAAAGCATTTTAGTACCCCTCTAGAAATCCAGTTCCTCTGTTACATCCATATTACTGAACTCTGGAGACAGCATAGTTGACAGCAGTCTTTTTAAAAGTAAGGGGTCTCCACCATGGCAACAATACCAAACTTAATGTCTTTTTCCAGCAATTTTTAGAAATAAAGCAGTTATTTCTGTTGGTCTGCATCATCTAAAGAGACAAAGTAACACAGGAGGGAAGTAAATAAGGTCAGTAAATAACTCAAAATCTTATAGGCACTCTTGGAAAAGATCAGAGAAGCTTCTTTCCCACTGAGAACAAACATGAGTAAGAATACAGCAAGTTAGTAAGTCATTATGGAAAACTGGATAAGTCAGTTAGCCTAGACTCTTTTAAACTCATGAAGATTTAAAATTCGTTCTCAAACCTCCCTCAAATTAAAAGCATTTTGCAAGAGTAGCATAGATCAGTATTTTTGACCATGACTTAGTATTTCAAATTTTATCTCTAATCTTCACAAAGTATTTGCAGTAATAAAAAAAAATGGGAACAACTTTGAAAAACCTAGTAGTAAATGGTATTAAAACCTCAAAATTGTGGATTAAGAACAGTATTATCTGAAGAAAACTGAAAATTAATAAGTTACAGGTGCCATTCTTGGCTCTCAATTTAAGGCATAACCTTAAGTGTCTCTGCAAAAAAATTTTAAAAATTGATTATTTAATACCTAATAGAAATAAATAGTGATGATTTCTCTTAAACCAGACTAGAGAATACTATGTTGCCCCAAACACAAACTACTGGGGCATAACATCAAAAATTCAATAGTTATGGCATAAAAATCAATTTCTAGAGTTGTATATATCACAGTCTGTAATTTATAAAGATTTAAAATAATAGCAACATTTTGGTTGAAATTAATCTAAAATACATAAAAAGAGAATTTTACCCCATACTACATGGACACAAATGCAACTGCAAAATTTTTATCCAGTTAAGTAGTGTTCAACATACGGCTTGATCTAAGGCAGTATTGACAGACATGGAGAGAAGGAAACAGATTCTAAACATACCCCACCATCACTAGATAGAGAAATTAAGGCTAGACACTGAGTGGTAGTAATCCTACTTTCACCCATTTACTGAAATAGGTATAGACAAACTGAAGGAACAAGTATGAAGAAAACTGAATTATGTTGATTTGAGGGGCCCATGGAATAGACACACGGAAACAGTAAATTAGAAGTGGGGTTCTGGCTCTAAAAAGTGGACTCAACAAATAATGAGATTTGAGATTGCCAACACAGGTAGTTCCATTTTCATCTGTGCTGCCATAAAATTTTGTACATCTCTATTTTAATACTCAGTCTATTGGTACTACCATAGTATATTGGCAAATCTTCCTCCCTAACCCATTACATTTCTTCATCTAAACTAGTTAGAAGTTGAGAATCAATAAAGCATAGTAGTTAGGCAGACTCGGGTCAGTTCAAATCCCAGTTCCACCAGTTTATCTTTGAAAGCAAACAGGCATATTTCTTGATCTAACCGAGAATGTAAATTTCATGAAGGCATGAATTTTTTTGTTTGTTCACCCACAATAAATATTCTGTGAAACTTGCTGTATCTCAATTTCCTTATGTGAAACGATGACAGAAACAGTATCTATTTTATAGTGCAATTGAAAGGATTAGAAAAGATTATTTTAGAAGTGTTAGCTGCTATTATCACCAACAATATCCTTCGGTATCAAGAAGGAGCGAGTCTGGAGAGACTTTCCTACGAAAGTTCTGGCTTGCATGTGAGAAATAACACACATCCCAAATACTTAGGAAACATCCTGCAGACATTAACAATAAGAAGTTTCTCAGGCAGTCTTACTATGTGTTTTTCTTCAAAATCTGCTACTCATGGAAAATTTACCTAGGCCAAAATGAATAGACATCAGTTAAACTGGGTATCTATTTGAAACCAAACATTTGGTCCAGGTTAGAAATGGAACATCTAATAGGGCTATTTGAGGACATTCCTCAGACTGTGAACAGGGGGAAATGTGTATGGACTGCCACATCATTTAAGGGATTATCAAAAAACATCGACCCCGAAAAATAAATCACTTTGCTATTGACAAGGTGCAGTGACAGATATAGGAACAAAATGCCAAAGGAAAAAATAAGGTGCTGCACAAACGTTATTTCACGTAAATTATTCCAAATCATGTTTCTATTGATTCATAATTTCTATAATTGGGAAACTAATTTGCAACTACTACTCGGATATTCAAAGCAGGACAGAAAAAAGGCAGCTTCTGAAACGGGCAACTGTACATTAGGTTAGGAAGTCAGATCCAAACGAACCAATTAAAAGTGCATGTAGGCCTAATTTAGGAAGGTCGCTGGGTGTGCCCGGGGACCCAAACCCGTTTTACTATCTATCACTTGCCAAACTTCAGGGGTGCGTTCACCTCCACCGTCGCCTGGGGATCAATGGTGTCAGACACGATGGCCACCTCTTTCAGCGCCTCGTCGTACTTCACCTGCAGGCGGGCCGGGTCCTGCGCCCCACCCTCTACTCCGCTCACCGCAACTAGCACTCGGTCGGCGTCCGGGTAAGTAAGGGGGTCCAGGGGCCTCACGGACAGGTGGCACGGAAGCCGCGCCCGCAGCCGACCGAACGGGCTCACCAGCAGCACCCACTCCTTCAGAGTCCGGCCCGCGGGGCCAAACCCAGAGACCTCGGGGTCGGACCCAGGCCAGCGCTCGCCCGGACCGGAACCGTACAGCCGGGTCTGGCAAGCCCGACAAGCCCAGCGCCCTGCTGCTTCAGCGGCCCACACGTGGAGCTGACTCAGCTGGAGGAAGCCGAGCCCCGAGCCCCAACGGGGAGCGAACATGGTGCGCCCCTCTCACGCTCCCTCAGATCATCTCAGCCACAGGCCACGTCTCAACTTGTTACTGCGTCGGCTCAAGTAAAAAGGGAGACGTTTGCGAGGATGAGCTGAAGGAAGAGCAAGACGGCTCACTATACCCCGCAATTTAAACCTTAGCCCCACACTACTTAGCGACAAATTGAAATTTCGTAGCTCTTACGTTTCCACCCTGACCCGGACTTCTCGTCTACCACCTCCCCTCTCGCAAAGGCCGACGGGATAGGTAGTTCCAAAGGGGGACAAACGGCGAAGAGCTCTGGGCCGCTCAAATCAGAAACTACATATCCCAG
The DNA here is from genome assembly GCA_004027375.1 of Macroglossus sobrinus. Taxonomy (NCBI): domain Eukaryota; kingdom Metazoa; phylum Chordata; class Mammalia; order Chiroptera; family Pteropodidae; genus Macroglossus; species Macroglossus sobrinus. Next base: position 12,984 of record PVKZ01008825.1, read on the forward strand.
GAGACAATGCGGAGGGTAGAAAGCGTAGTAAGTGCTAGATTGTGCTCGGAAGGAGCACGTTCTTTGCCTCAAACCCATTAGCCATTGGAGGGACGGAAAAGAAAATCTACATAGGAATTCAACTGGCCAATGGAAAGCGCGGAGGGGGCAAGATGGGCAAGGCTGCGTAGTTTCCTTGGATACTGAGGACGCGACGTTTTGGAGAGGGTGGAGCTTTGGCGTGAGATCTAGAGAAAAATAGGAGCCTAAATAAGGATCAGTACCAAGAGAAGGAATAAGAAACCACATTTTAAAGGTGAGAACTAAGTGCAAACCAAGAATACCGTCAGTGGGTGGTTAGGTCCAAATTTCACTAAACCAGAACCGGGTACCCTGGGATGGAGAATCCGTAGGCAAAAGGATAAAAAGCCAGACTGGTACTTTTTGAGGGAACTCTCTCTTTGACGACAAATATAGGAATACTGTTAGAGTTCTTCCTCCTGATTCTAAGTGATCTTAGGCCAGTCATTGGATGTTTCTGGGTTTTAATTGCAAGCTCTAAAAATGAAGACAGTAAAACCTTCCTTGTCTTGCCTCAAAGGGTTTTTGTAAGGATCAAATGAGATAATGGACGTAAAGGCCGTCCACAGACTATGAAATTGCAACGCAAAGTACTGTATTATTATTTTAGGGATAACATTGCCTTTAAGTTACAAAAAGAAAATCTGAGAGATCAGAACTTGTGTTGACAGCAGCAGTGATCTCTTTAACTACAAATGATCCTCGAGTTTAGAGATAAAATAAGATACAAGATGGGGAGGGAAAGGGTGAGGGAGAG
>PVKZ01008826.1:0-13785 GCA_004027375.1 Macroglossus sobrinus
CTGCCATCTCTGGCGTCCCCCCTGCTCTGCGCTCCCCTCCCTGCGCTCCCCCCCAGTGGGTCTGCGGTTTCCTGCGCGCGGCCCGCGGCGGTTTGGGGCTCACCGCTCGCCACTGCCTCCCCGGACCTGCGGTGTCGGTTAGGCGCCCCTTGGGCTTTGGGGGTGCCAGCTGCCCCGTAAACGCAGGGCGCGCGGCGGGCTCCCTTTCGCGTAGACAACCTGTCGCACGCGGCGAGGAGAGGTGCGCCCCCTCCCCCCGCAGTTACGGCCCTTTTTCCGTCGCCCGCGCCCAGTCCCCCGGTGAAGGCCGGGGTGGGGGGGACGAGGGGGCAAGGCCGAATTACACACTCTGTGTTGGAAGAACTCCCTTCCAGAATCGCACCCTTAATTCCCGATTCGGTGGGACCCGCGCAGCTGGCATGCCGCTCCCACCCCATCCATTTCTGGTTTTTTCCCCCAAATTGCCAAAAGCTGGAAAAGCAGAAAGGATAAACTCTTGGTGACATGCGGCAGGCTTTCGTTTCAGGAGTGGAAACAACAGCACACACTTGAATCTTCCACCTGCTTCCGGGCCTTGAGCCCTTGTCATTCTTGACCTTGAAGGGGGCGTAGTATGTGGCTGGCATCAGGTTTGGGCATCAAGTGAGAATTTATACACAGTGCACAGAGGACTTCGTCTACCTGTCTATACTTCTGTGTTGTGTCACAAGAATCTATTTGTGATTCTAGAGATAGCGGTGGTCGTCAAACTTTAGCCTGCCGGGGACCCACCTGGAGGGTTTGTCGCAACACGCTGGGGACCCGGTCTCCCCAGTTTCTGGCTCCTGAAGGTCTGGAGCGTGGCCCGGTCATTTGCATTCCTAACGAGTTCCCAGGTGCCACTGCCCTGAGATGCACTTTCAGACGGGCTGGTCTAGAGCAGAGAGGAAGGAAAGGGCAGGAGACGGGCTCATGAACAGCACCTGGAATTAGAAATGAGGGAAAGAGGATGGGAGGTCATTTTAACGTCATCCCCCGAGTGGAGGCAGAGCTGCAGCTGTGGGAGCTGCGTGTGCGTACGTGCCTTCCTTCTGGAGTTCCAGGCGGACCCCTCTGGTCCACGCTTTGCTTGAGGCCAGGCGGGCTCCCCAGCGGTCCCGTCTTTATCTTACGATGCTGAGCGTCTTCTCCACGGGGTGAGGGGGAGGAGGAGGAGGGGGGGGGAGGCTCTGCCACCAGAGCTGAGTCGACAGAGGACCGGGAAAGGTGCCTTTATACTAGTTGGATCTTTATTGATTCAACAATACCAACAAGCAAAAGATGCAGGCCTTGTGGAGTAGGTGGCGATGGCTGATCTCGCGTCCGAAGCCTGCTCCCCGGGTGTCTGGACAGGCTCGGCCCGCTGACGAAGGCAAGGTGCTTATTTGTTCTGTTAACAGTGGCACAGACTGTTTGCGATGCCCCAGGGAGGTGCCGTTTGGCAGACAGGGCTCTGCTTCACGCAGGGTTCGCGCACACGGGGGCTTCCCCCAGGACCTTTCTGTCCTGGAACACTTTAATCCTGAGTCCATCTTATTTTTCTCCGAGGCCTTCGGTAGCCTGTTTCCTTTAGGGTAAAACCGTGGGAGCTAGTGAGTGAGGGGACTTCTGACTCTCATGCCGCGTTCCCACCGCTGTGAAAACCGCTGTTGGCTTTTTCTTCCCAGATGTGGGCTGGGCTGTCGTGTTTTGTGATCTTATGTTAATTAACTCCGTGGTTCTCAGTTGAGGGGTGGTTTTGCCCCCCCACCCCAGGGAATATGTGGCAATGCCCGGAGTCGTTTTTTTGGTGGTCTCCCCTGAGGGGGGCGCCGCTGGCCTCTGGTAGGTAGGTAGAGGTCACTCTGACCTTGAACATCCCGCAGTTCCCAGGATACCCCCCTTGTCCCTCAGCAAAATAGCTTCTGACCCCCAAATGCCGACAGTGCGGGAACCGAGAAGCCAGGCCAGCTTGCCGAAGGCCAGACGGCAAAAGCAAAGCGTCGCGATTTCCCGAGAGCACTGATGATTTAAAGTCGCCTTGCCTCAGGCAATCAGTTGACTGACAAAGGACACAAGCCTAAACGTGGGGACGTCAGGCCGCGTCCGTGTGGCCCAGCCCGGACAGAAGGCGAGCCGTGAGTGGACTGAACCCCGAGGAGACTGATGGGAAAGGTGAAGAAAAAAACAAGTGAGGACCTGACCGTATGTCCTCAGCCACACCTCCTTGACTCCCCCAAACACACACGAGCCACCGGCCGGCGTGGAGAAATGACAGCGGCGTCCGGGGTCACCCCGCCTTCCCATGGAGTCACGGCTCGGGTGCCTAGACTGTTTGAAACATGCGTCACGCCGTTCGGTTCAGCTGACCGGGAAGCCTGTCATCGGAGGCGACCCGTCCATGTTAGCACTTTCTGTCCGCGTGTCTTCCCCAAAAGCTGACGGGGGGGACCGGAGCTTAGGGAGGGACGCTTTGTGTGGTGGGGGGGGGGCGTCCGTCGGGAGCTGGTGAGGCGGCAGGTGTGGCTTGGGTACCAGGGAGCCCGCAGCGGGACGGGCAGGTGTGGGAGGGGAGGCGGGAGGGACTGGACGGAGCACGGGGCGGCCAGCCCCTCCGAGAGAGGCTGCAGGCCACGTCGGCGTCACCCCTGGGTGTTGGCTTGAGTCGCTCCGCTCCACGGGGCCCTCTCTCCCGCACCTCCCCCTTGTCCTGGACGAACCGTGGTGTGACAGGTGGAAGCGAGCTGAGGTGGCGGCCTGTGTGCGCTGCACAGCCCCGTCTCTGGCCGGGGCGTTTTGCCAGACGTCCGAGGGGACGCCTCAGGCCAGGGATGGACGCAGTAGCAGTTGCCCGGGCAGAGCCGGTCAGAAGGGAGAAGGCGTTACCCCAGGGAGTACACATAGTGTACACAGGGGTATGGGAGTGAGGTGCGTGCTGCGTGTATGCCTCTCAGCATGCCCTTATCTGGGGGGAAATGAAGGTAGTTTGCAGAGCTGGATGGACCCGTGGGCCTCCCCCTGGAGGTGGCTGCCTGCTGCCACACTCGGGTGGCCCCAGCGGACGCTGAGACTCGGGCTGGGGGACCTGTCCCCTCCTGTGGAGCCAGGGTGGGTCCCGGCCCGCCTGATGCCCTGCTCCGTCCTACGGCACATGCTCTGTGTGGCCACGGTGGCAAAAACATGGGCTTGTGAATTCCAGAGGGCGGCCCGGGCCTTCCAGCTCCCCGATCCCATTTCGTAGAAGAGGACATCCAGGTTCAGAAGAGTCCCTGGTTTGAGGTTCACCTGCTGACTTCCTCTTTGGTCATCCGAAGGAGCTTCCTTCCTGCTCACCTGGCCCCCGGCCCGTTGCCGGGCGGAGGGACCGCCCTCTGGGTTCCCATCATAGTGACATACCAGCCCCTGCGGGCAGTTCGTAAGAGTCCACAGGTCCCTCTGGCTGTGATCCTGGGTGTTGGATGAAGCCCCCTTTCTCTCCCTCCCTGGATGTAATGCAGCTGTTGATTTAATCACAATGGAATCTCTCTCCCTACCTTTTTTTTTTTTTTTTTTTTTGCGTAACATGGCAAGTGTAAACATAACATTTACTGCGATGCCATTTGTGCGCAGTGAACAAACGGAGTCAGAATCCACTAGCTCATCTCATCGTGGCAATCACGTCACTCGTGAGTCACAGATGTTACCACACCTCGGGAGCCCTTACCGACGAGCCGTGCCAAGTGACTTCAGCCCAGAAGCAGCAGTAATCCCCCTGGGGGCCGTGCCCTGGGGGCGCACAGTGTGTCCACAAAGTGGCCGTTGCATAACGAGGCTTCGACAGTGGTGTGGCAACCAGGATCCGAGCCTCTCGTTTCGATTCATTCGAGAATAACATGTTAACAGATGTAATAATGGAAACAAGGAACCATCCTTTATCATACATTGTCATTGTCACGTCGGTTTCATTCATCTCCCAAGGTCTCACGGCATCCCGACCGCGGGACGGTAGCTGCGCGTGTGCTGTGGCCTTCGCTTGATTTTGCGGGTGCAGGGTTTGTGGGGTCCCCGCTCGCCCTGCCGGGGCCCCTTAGCCCTGCAGCACGCGTCTGTGAGAAGCCAGGCCGGGGGCGGGGGTTGGGGGGGAGTCAGGAGCCAGGCAGCTCAGCACGCTCGGGCGCAGACCTGAGACTCATCAGCCTCGTCTGTCCCCATGGGCACTGTTCATTCTGTCTGGAGATGGAGCTTGTTTGTCGTTTGTCACTCACTGTCTGCACTCCGAAATCAGGTCGCCGGCCTTTCGTGTGTTCTCAATGTGCCTAATCGTTACTTAGCTCGGTAGTTGAGAGAATAATTCGCAACCGTTCTCCACGTAGAATCTCCGTTGCATCGCTGGGAGCTGCAGCGGTGGCCCCGTCGCTGGCAGGGTCCCTGTCCTAGCCGGGTCACCTGCTGCATCCTATTTTACCCACACACCCTCCGTCTGAGGGCTCCGTACAGCCCCGGGGACTCAGGCGAGGGCCGGAGGAAGGTGGTGACTCCTGGGGGACCTCGGCCCCTCGTCTTCAAAGCCAGACGAGCCCCTTCTGAGGGCCTGGAGGTGTTCTCAGTGTGAGGGAGTTTTGGAGGCAACAGCCAGCTGCTATTCGGTGTTTAATTCATGCCCCTTCTCAGGTGTCCTCTGTCACTGTTCCCGGCCCAGGGGGACTTAAGTGGACTAGAGCATCTTTAATGCGTGTTCCTTTACGGAAATCCAGGGCGCGCGTGCGCGCGTGTGTGAGTGTGAGTGTTTGTCACTGTGTTTTCACACAGCTAGCTGCTCGCTTCCCCTCGTGGACTTCTTCTAAATCGAATTATCCCATAGGATGCTGAAATGAAAGGTTCACAGCTTTTCAAGCTGTTCTGGAGAGAAAAGCGAGACGAGAAGGTACGCGAATATTAACTCTTACGCTCCCGGGTGTAATGGAACGGTGGAAAGGAATTTCCCCGGGTTAATTTATTACCGAGCGATCCGTTCACTTGCGAGTCACATTCATAATTGAACAATAACTCAAATCAGCCAAGAAAAGAGGGTTTTTTTTTTTTTTTTTTAGAGAGGGAGCTTGTATAGAGTACTGGCCGGTTTCCGTGAGTGGGTTGTCTCCTCTGCTCGTCACCCAGGCGCCTCGAGGGGATGCTGTCACCGTCGGCAGGGACGGTGACGTCTGTGTGTGACGGCCACCAGGGCGAGCTTGCCACCGGCGGACGGTGGGCGCGTTCCGGTGGGCCTTGCCGGGGCCTAGCTGAGCGCCCCTGGGCCGCGTGCAGTGTAGAGTGTGGTCTTGGAGTGGAGCTCGGACACTGGGACGCTGCTCGGTCGTAACGGAGATGACACCGTGTGACTCGGTGACCCCTGGGAATCTGAGAGGCCGGCTCTTGGCATTTCCTAGGCTCAGCTATAGAGAGATGCATCGTTTTTTTCAGCACCAATAGTTTAAAACCCTCATTAGGATTTCTATTTTTCAAAAGCATTGTAGCGTCCGTCACGCTCCGTGTGGCAGGAAGTCCCCAGGGCACGCTGTGCTCTGCGTGTGCGCCCACCCTGTGGCGGGGACCCCTGGGCTCCCATCAGCTGATCTCTCCTGGCACCAGCTCCCCCCTGCATGTCCCCACGGCTCACCTGGGCCCCCGCAGTCTCCTGGTCCCATCCTGTGGCTCCACATCCAGGCCGTCCCCTCACCGCCGACCCGGCCACCACCGTCTGCGTCTCTGTGTCCCTGAGAAGTCCTTGCCTATCTTGACGGCACGTCGACCCGGTCCCCCGCTCACCCAGCCCACCGCCTTTTCCTCTGGTCCCCCTCCCTGGCCTTCTGCTTGCATTCCCCCCCGGGCTCAGGTCTGACCCCGTCCCCTTCTTTCCGTGGCCTCCGTCCCTCCTGCGGGCCATTTCTGGTCTCCATCCCTGGTGTTCCATCCGTCAGTGCCGCCTCTCCCACCGGTTGGGGGACAGATGGCACTGTCACACGGCCTCAGCTCCACACGCACCAAACAGAGCTCAGCATCACGCTCTCTAACTGGCACCTTTCCTGCCAGACCTCTGTGTGTCGCGACATTATTCTTCCTCTCTGCAACACACACACCTCCACGTCCTCCCTGCCCCGGGGGTCTCCCTCCGCCCCGCCCTGCCCTTCGGTGGACCCTGCCCTGCACCTGCCCGGCACCTGCCCTGCCCAACCCTCCTGGCTCAGTTCCCGACACCGGCCAGCCACACCCTGACCCAACAGGACCTTTGCTGTCAGTCAGAGTGGGTGGCCTTTCATCTCACGGGCCTCGTTGTTAGAAAAACCCTTTTTTCTCATCGGTCCCCTCCCGCCATGCCTGCCTTTCTCAGGAAAAATCCCCGGAGTCTTCTCTTTTGTGAACTGTTCGTTCTCCTCCCTTCCCAGGGAGAGTGAACCGTCTCTCTCCCTGATTGTCCCACAGTACTTGGTACCTTTCCTGTCACGGACATGAATGCTTTCGCTTTAAGTAATGGTTTAGGTGTCTGTCCCCTGCTCTGGGGCCCTGGCGCCAAGGACGGGTCAGGTTCCTGGTCTCTGTCCCCAAGCACAGAGGCCGTGCAGGCTGCTGGTCAGGCTAACAGGTGCGCTGCACGCCCGCCGAGCAGGCCCGCTGCCTGTCCGACCTTCCTTGCTCGGCCTTGTCCTCCTGCCCTCCTGGCCCCCGTCGGGCCGTCCCCTGCCTGTGAGAGGCCCCAGAGTCCTCTCCCCTCTCCCCAGCCCCGGCCGAGCCTCCGGGCCCACACCCTTCACACCTCCCTGCCCACGTGCCGTCTAGAAAGTCTCTTCTCAGAGCTCGACGTGTTTTTAATTTCGTGTTCGCCTATTTGCTGGGAAATTCCTAGTCATAAGGATTTAAAAAAAAAATTCAAACAGCATAGCGTATCCACCCTTTACTCTCCTAACCCCGAGCGTCTGAGACCGAACCTCTGGTCCCGAGACCCCCCGCCCCCCCGGGCTCCTTCGCGGAACCAGTGACCCGCTGGGGCCCGTGCCACGAAGAGCATCCCTCTGCGGTTGACGCACGCGTTAGAGCTTTCGACGTAAACGCTTAAAGCGAGCACACCGAACGCAGCAGCAGCCCTGCAGCGCCCCTGCAGCGCTTGTGGAGACCGCACGAAGCAGTACGCTTGACACAGACTCCTTTACTGGGATCGCATTTCTCCGTGGACGCTTTTCCCTTCAGCCATCGGCCAACATCAGTGTCCCTGGCCAGTTCCAGACATAGTCTCACTCTAGTGCAGGAACGCGGGCGGCTCTGGGCATTCCCTCGCGAGGCAGATGCTTCTCCCCTCAGATCCCCCCCGTCTCCTTCCCCCCACCCCCGTCCGTAAACCGCCAGCGGGTCGTTCAGCACGTAGGGTTCAGAGCTGCCGGGGACTGTGGGGTCCCCCTGGCTGCGGGCACACGGCTCCGGCCGGCCCAGGCTCCCTCTGGATCTGCGAGCCAGCCGGTACTGCTCACAGAGATCTGAAAACCCTCGGAAGGACAGGGCTGGTGTGACAGAGTGAGTCACCCACCGCCTTTGTGATGTGATGTCTGGGAGGGTGGGTGGCAGAAGTTGCCGGTGGCCCGCCTCCCTCCACTCCTTTCGGAGCTGAATCACTTCGCAGACAGAAAACAATCCGTGATTTTTAGGGGGATCGTTACGGAAATAGCAAAAAGGCAGGGAGTCCAGAGTCACGTAATACCTCCGTTTCAGGGATTAGTCTGACGTAGATCACTTTGGTGGACAGTCTTTGTTTGGAATTAGAAATGAAATGAATCCTGTCCTGCCTAACAGGGTATAATTTTTAACCCAACACTTGCCGAATATCATATATATATATATATATATATATGTATATATATATATATATATATGTGTGTGTGTGTGTGTGTGTATATATGTATATATATATGTAGATATTTAAATTAATTATGTTAATATTTGTGCCCAGATTTTTGTTCTCCTCTGTCGTGTGGCCTTTATCCTCATAGCAGTTTTGATTTGAGCCAGGGCTCGTCTGAGGGTGGTGTGTGTTGCGGGGAGGGCCGTTTACCCCCTGGCTTGAATGGGATGGGGACGCAAGAGAAGAAGGTCCCTTTCATCTTGGACATTCTGTTTCTGGGATGCGATACGCTTGCATTTTGCAAGGTTGGGCCTCTTCTGTGATTTTTTTGTCTTATTAGAAACAGACGTTTCGAGAGCCTTTCTCTGAGTCCGATTTCATCGACATTAATAACATCGAGTTGCCTTACTGCCTGATCGTCTTTGTGGTAAGGCATCGGTCCAAAAAATATGTGAAAAGAGAAATGCTCCGTGTTGAGTGTTTCCCCAGGTTTTAGACGTTCTTATTGCGTACTCATATTTATACGTTACTCTAAACTCAGTAATTTAGTATCGAGACTATGACGCAAGTGAAATTGGGAAGACGGTGTAGTTAACTGGTTTCGTAGAGGAGGATGATATAAAGAGAAGATGTACACAGAATGATATATAAAGAAGATGAATTATAGCAACCCCTTCAGTGGTTACAGGTGGGAAGAGAGAGCGCAGGTAATTCTGGAGGGAAGGTATTAATGCCATGGAGTAGTCACGGCTCCGCCCAGCCGTGGCTGGACACCAGGGGAGAGGGCCACCGTCCCCAGCCAAGTCCCTGTCCCCTGCCGTAGGGGAAGGGCCAGTTGTCCAGCCTTCACCACTATTTTCTTCCTGGGACCTTGTATTTACTGAGTATTTGTGGAAGGAAGGAAGGAAGGAAGGAAGGAAGGAAGGAAGGAAGGAAGGAAGGAAGGAAGGAAGGAAGGAAGGAAGGAAAGGAAGGAAAGGAAAGGAAAGGAAAGGGAAGGAAGGGAAGGAAGGGAAGGAAGGAAATTCTTGAAAACACGCTCCGTGTCAGCTTTACAAATAATATGTTTATGCTCGATGCCAAGCGCACACAGCCAGCGTCATCGTCCCTCCCTTGCGGCTGAGGACACGGCTTTTGTTCCCAGCTTTTCAGAACCTGGTGTCTCTGTGTGACAGCGCGCCGTGAATTGTGCCGTCTCATCTGAGGGTTTGGAACACAGGGTCCTGGCCGGGATTCCAGGAGGACAAGGTAGCGGAAATTTGAACAGAAATAGCGATTTAAAGAAATAATGTAAGGTCTCCACAGAGGCTTTGCCATGTCCAGCAAAACTGAAGACTCTGCCATTTTTTCCTCCCACCCCCTTTATTACATCCTTTTTTTTTTAATTTAGAAAATATGTCTGTCATATGATTTATTATAAAAACGATTCTTTCATATTTAGGGGTTGCTTTCCGGAGAACTCCAAGATTTGCAAATGGCATCTATAACAATAGGAGGCACAGAAAGGATAGAAACTCTAAGAATGGAATGGACCTCAGAGCATCGGGAGGATTAAAAGGCAGAAGGAGATGGAAAATGCAAAGAGAGTAACCGTGAGGTTGTAAAACTGTAGTGAGAACGTGTGGCGTCAGAGTAACTGTCCCCCCCGAAGCAGAGGTACTTGGACCTGTTTTAATTTTAATCTTCTTCGCCAAGGGAGAGAGAGTGTCAGTCAACCCATGATTCTTTGAGTGTCTACCATGTGGGGAAAGAAAGATCAAGGTAGAGAACGAGATTATCAAGAAAGCACTGGAACTCACAGAAGCGAGTCTAAAACTGAACCCCTCTCTCCCCCAAATCACTCGTGGGACGTCCCTGTGTTTTTAAACGGGGTCACCATCTTCCCCATTACCCAGGTCCGCCGTGGAGTGGAGTCCCACTCACTGCTCGTTCTCCTCCGTCCTCGGCTCCTCCGTCCAGCCCTGGCCGGCCCCTGCACCCTCGCCGCAGCCCCACGAGTCCTGTCCCCGCCTTCGGCCCGGCCCGTGTGTCCGTCTGCCCAGGCGGCATGGCATAATGCCACGGACCAAGTGCTCCCCACTCCCCAGAGATGGATCTCCCCATAGCTAGGGAGGCCGGACGTCCGAGGTCGGGGTGTCTCAGGTCAGACTTCCCCCGAGGCCGCTCCGCCTGGCGTGCAGAAGGCCACCTCTGGCTATCTCTTCACGTGGTCCGGCCTGTAAGGACTCGGACTCGTCTGATTGGGTCGCAGCCCACACCCCCCAGCCCCTTTTTGACACAATCACCTCTTCTGGGGCGCCAGGGGTCAGGGCTTCAGTGTGGTGCCAGTGCGGGGCGGGGTGCGGCTCGGCCGCTGACGCCGTGTGGTCCGTGGACGTGGTCGCCTGGAGGGCATCTCTCCCTAGGGGCCCCTCTGCTCCCGCTGCTCTTCCCCTTGAGCCCACGGTAGGCTCAAGAGAGTCCGGCCTCGTGGGACACACGTGGCTTCTTGCAGACGTGGACGCTGCTCACATCTGTGAGAGTCGTGGAGACCAGCACACGACTCACGTAGTCAGCGTGATGCAGCGTCCTGGTAAAAAAAAAAAAAAAAAAGAGCCCAAGAGGCTTGAGAATACCGAGAAGAGAAAACAGCAGAATAAGGAGTAAGCCAACAGGGTTAACGACGTGAGGGCGGAATCGTAACCCGCTCAGGCTTAGCGTGTCGGTCGCGTGGAAGGGTAATAACCCGACCGAATTCTCCTGACAGCGTCTCCGCCAGGAGCCGAGGGCTTTCCGTGTCTGGTCTTCAGCCAGAGCCCGAGATCCTGTCGCTCCGGACGAGCTAGAGGGCCTCCCCGTCTCTGAAACCTGAAGGGTCAAGATAAACAACACGGGTGACCCGGGTTGATTATCATGATCTAAACGTATTCCTAGGAGGCGGCTGCCCCTGTCCCCTCGTTGCCACCCCAAAGGGAGGCTTTAGAATTCTTATTCTAAAGCAGAGTTACAATCGTCGCTAGACCCTCTGCCCGACTCTGGACAGCAGTGTAACTCTCACACAAGCGGGAGAGTTCATTTAAGTTATTCACATCCACGTCCTGCAGCTCGGCTCGTTTCTCTTGGAAGGCACCGTCGGAAGTTACGTGGCCTCGGTTAGCCACTCTTGGAGCGTTTTAACGAGATTAGAAGGAAAACACAGGATGTCTGTTCGGTCACCCCTACGTCGAGTATTTTCCCGACGGGGATTATTTTTGGCCTCGCCGAAGGGTGCTGAATCGTAGAGCTTCCTCTTGCAGAATTCTGGGGGGATCTTGGCCTCACCCGTGGGTGTGTCAGCTCCAGAAGTGGGTGGCTGCTTCTGGGGGTGTCCCAGAGCCCAGCAAGGCGGACGCTGATGGCACGTGGTCTGTGCTGTAGGTGGGACAGAGCCCAGAGAGCCGTTTGCAGGGCAGTCTGCTTTACTGGGAGCCCAGATTTGAACGTACACCTCACCCAGAACACCTTCACAGGAACATCTGGTAGCATCACGTCTGACCAACCATCAGGACACCAGCCACGTTGTTGACACACGACGGTGACCGTTCCGGGCCCTGGTCGGGATACATCCCAGAACCGGCCCGAGCGTCCATTCCCCGCCTGGGTGGGACCCGCTCATCCATCGCCGTGCCCCGAGGTCGCGGGTCACACGCGCTGAGCGGCCTCCTGTGAACACCGAGAGGGTCCATTCCGCTTTGGTCCCCGGCTCCCCCCCCCCGCCCCCACGACCAGGGCTTGTTGCTGGGGGTCGTGGAGGTCAGCCCCTCCCCTCTGCTGCTCTGCTCAGCATCGGGATGTGACTGACGCAGGGGGTCGCATCAGCTAACACCCGTCGCCCCCACCGTTAGACTTCTGGCAATGAGAACCTGCAGGGTCCGCGCGCTTAGCCGCCCGCGTTCAGATGCACCGCACGGCGTTGTCCGCTGTCGCCACCAGGGGGCGTGTACTCCGCGGCCCCGGGCCCCGCTTTATAACCCGTCGTGTGGGCCCTTTGCCTGCCTTCCCTCCCCGGGCCACCTCCCGCCTGTTCTCCCTGCGTGAGCTTCTGGTTTTGTTTCTTAAACAGATTCTGTCCATGCGTCTTTGTCTCTGACTCACTGCACGCGGCCTGCCTCCCTGGGGGCTGTTCCCGGCGTCCTCCTCTTCAGGGCTGTGTAATATTCCATCGGGTGCGGGCTCCACCTCCTCCGCTCTGTCCCTCCGTGGACGCTTGGGTGGCTTCCGCGTCTTAGCGTCGGGGATAACGCTGCAGGAACCCTACGGGGTAGGTGTCCTTTGGAGACGGTCGTTTTGTTTCCTTTGGGTAAACACCCAGAAGTGGAATTGTGGGCTCATCCAGCGGTTTTAGGTTTTTGGGGGAACCTCCGTACTGTTCCTTGGCACTGTTTCTTCTGGTCTCCGTTCCTTCTCCTGATGTGTGTGGGTTTGTTTTGCTTCTTTAGCCCGCGGGGCGAGCAGGGGTGCGAGGGCGTGCAGTTGGGTGCTGGGCCCGGAGCGGGGGCCCCTCCCCTGACCCGGGCCAGCTCCATCTCCTTGTTGATCTCTGTGTCCCCCCACAGAAGGGACCCCCCACTGGGAAGCCGGAGGCCATGCCAGAGTACCGCCCAGCACACAGATTTTAGTGTGTCAGGTTGTAGCAAAATGGCACCAAGTGACAAACTCTCTGGTGGCTTGGTTGCTGTAAAAAAAATAGGTGGATGTGTGTGCCTTGGGCTTGACGTGGCTGGCGCGGTGAGAGTGGGCGCGCCTTGGGGTTTGTGAACCTCGGGGGAACTGATACCTGTGTCATCGGTGTTTTCGTCAAGGCGGGAGGCAGCGTTATCGTTACAAGAGGCATGGGTGTCCCCTGAGGCCAGAGCCCCCACGTCCCCACTGCCCCTGTGAGGACGGTCGTGCCGTTTCTGGCTGCGTTTTCCCCCTGCGTCCGTCCAGCGGCACAAGCGCGAGGGTAGAAGCTGCATGGCTCAGCTGGCCCGGAGGGCACCCCACAGGGTTGGGGGGACGAGGGCGTGGAGCCCAGGGGCCGCGGGGCTGGTGGGCGGGCAGGCGGTGGCGGTGGGTGGCGGTGCAGTCACGAGGACCGGTCCCGTCCGCAGAGGGACGTGGGGGCGCGCCTCGCCGGAGTCCACAGCTGGTGGCTGGCGGCTCGGCCGTGCGGGGCCAGCCCAGCGTGCCGCGTGCGGTCAGCCCGGGCTTCTGACGCCGGGGCGTTGTCGGGCCACCTCGTGAACCGTGACGGCCTCTGAGATGATGACGGGGATGTCGGGTGTCGGGTGAGCGACAGTGACCAGGCGCGGTGGCACCAGTGAGGAGGAGGAGGCCATAGGGACCTGGAGGAGGGGACGGGGCTCAGCCTGGTTGGTGGCGGGCGCGTGGCCGTGGACGCAGATAGGGAGCCGGTAAGCGGCTCCGTGCGCCGAGCCCACGGGGACCCGTCCCAGGTGGGTAGGGCTCCTCAGGGGACTGGCTCCCCGTGGCCGTGCGGCCGCCGTGCTGGCCAGCAGCCCCGAGGACCAGGGCGAGGCCGGGGACGTCTCTCGGTGAGGAGCCTGTTTTCCGTCTTTATAAACAGCGGTGTTGGGACAGGTGAACCGTCGAGTGTCTTCCTGGTTTTAAAGTTCTTTCCGTGAATTGGAAAAAGTGCACGCCGGGGTCGGAACTGCCGCATGGCGCAGCGGGAGGAACGCGCCTGGGTTCTGGATCATCTTTTCTTCGCGTGCCCTTCGCCCTCCTTCCCTGACAGGTGCAACGTTGCGTCCTCCAGAAATTCTTGGGAACAATGAGGGATCGCAGCGAAACGCTGTGAGTTGAGCAAAACGAGGTGTACTTGTTTCTGGCCGTGGAACGCTTTACCCGGGAGGGCCGGACGCCCCCTCCCACACCGGAGACGGGAGACGTCACTCAGAGCCTCCCGCACGGTCCCTGTC
>PVKZ01008827.1:0-13829 GCA_004027375.1 Macroglossus sobrinus
GGGGGGGGGGGGGGGGGGAGACAGAAGCAGAGGCTGACAGGGACACACGGAGCTTTCGGGTTCTGTCTCCAGCTGGACGTCTGTCGTGAAAGAGTCACACGTGAGTCCTGCCGCCCTCACGCCTCCTGCAGCTCAGTCGCCGAACAGGTGACAGCTGACCTTTGGGAAACGAGGATTGCTCCGTCCGCTGCGTGTGGTCAGCGGGGCCGCCGCAGCAAACGCCACGGTCCCGGTGGTTCGCAGGACAGACGCTGACGGCTCATGGTCGGTGGGGAGGTGCGGGGGGCGGGGGGCATATCCTGGTGAAATGCTGGCGCCACCGCCCCGCTGAGGCCGTGCTGGGCTGCAGGCGGCCACCTCCGCTGCTGTCCTTGGGGCCCTTCCTCGGGGCCTAGGGGTCTCTGGGGCCTCTCCTTGCAGAACTGGTTCTGTGGGACCAGGCCCCTCCCCACGACCTCGTGCAACCTGAATCAGATCCCTAGGGGCCCGGTCACCAAACACAACCACGCCTGGGGGGACAGTCTGAACGCACGAACACGGGGACACGAACGTTCAGCCCCTAACCACGGTCTACGTGACCTGCCGGTTGGGGGAGGGGCTGAAGGTAAGCTGCCTCTGGCGAGGACGCGGAAGCCGCAGTGTCTGGGGACCTCGTGACACTTTTCTGTGGCTGGCTGCGGGTCGGGTCCTTCTGGGAAAGCCCTTTCCCCAGATCGTGACTTCAGTCCGCAGCTCCTCTGAGGCTAGCACTGTCCTTTAAGGAATGCAGAGTGCCCTGGGGCGCGGCGTGGGGGACGCGCTGCGGGTGCCGGGCCACGCCGCCCCGCCCCTGCGGTCACAGACACCTCGTGTCCTGAGCTCGTGTCCGAACTCACGGGAAGCAAAGTTATTTCCGTCCGGCCAGCAGCGGGGGCAGCAAGCGGCGCAGGCGCACAGCGCGTGCGCGTGGTCACCGCGGCGGTCACCATGGAGATGGGCCGGCCAGAGGTGGCACACGGGCCTCGTCAGTCAATATCCAGGTCATTTTCCTAATTTACCATCGTGCCCAATTTTCGAACCATCGTTAACCATGACAAGTGAAAGAACACCTCTCCCAGCTGCGGCGGAAGGAGACCCTGGGACACCGGACTTTGTGACACCGGCCACGGGCGGTTTATTCTCTGTCCCTTCGCCAGCGTGGAGCACCGCCCGCCCTGCCCCCCGTGGGACGGCCAGCCCCATTTCGCCCGTAGAACACCTAACCCTGTCCACCTCCCCCATCTCCCAGGATGCCAGCTCTGCCCGCCCCCAACCTGTGGGACCGCCAGCCCTGTCCCCACCCTCCCTCCACACCTGGTCCTCCGCGGGATTCATACCTAAGCTGCACTAAACAGACTTAAATTGCCGTCATTTTTTTCCTCTCAAAGCTTCAGAAATTTGGCACCCTTGGTAACTTATTTAAATAGCAAATGCCTCCTGGTCCTGGCAACTTTCTCTTTTCATAGTTAATTGAAATCTTTTATACTGTGGCTTATTTTGGACCTAAGAAAATTCAGTGAAAGAAATATAGGTTTCTAAATTATGTGGGGACAATGACACATTTTCTGAAAAGCCCGTGATGGCGCTCCACAGTCGGCGGCTTTTAAAAAGTGCTGTTGAATGTCGATCGTCACGGTGTCTGCCGCAGTGACAAACTCTCCCACATTAGAAAACGGGAACCCCCCCGAATATCCGTTGCCCCATTACAGATTCGCTCACTTCAAAGATTACTTACAAATGGGGCCAACAAATAGCTACAATTAAATCAATGAAAAAAATGCTTAATACGCAGTTTCGCAGAGAATATGGTTTTCTATTTTGTGTGTCCGTGACTTTCAGGCTGGGAAGGGGACAGCTAAAGAGCATCGCGGCTGGGTTTCGGCTGCTACCTGGGCTGAGTCTCACCTGGCGTCTGGGGCACAAGGCCTGGCGCCTGCTGGGAACCCCCAGACGTCACCCCTCTGCTACCCGTGTTCCTCCAGGCCCCCCCCCCCCGGGACAGTGCGCTGAGGACACAATCCCTTAGGAGAAAAAAAGGAGGAGACGCTGGTTACGTCAATAGAAAATGAACAGTTTGAGGTTACAGGCCTCCCTCAAACGTTAGGGTGGCTTTCCTTGCATTCTAACCAAAAAGGAGAGAAAAGTGTGTGGATACGTGTGTGTGTGTGTGTCTCTGTGTGTGCGTGTGTGTTCCATTGATGCATAAATAAAAGAGGATTTGAAGTGTTTATGAGGTGCCAGAGGGGCACTGTGGGTACCACGTGTCACTTCTGAATTCATACTGTGGGGGCATTAAACGTGACATCTCACGTATGTACGCTGTGCACAAAACACACGCTTACGGATTAGAATCTATTTCATGCGTTTGAGATTAATTTTCTATTTTCATGAATCAAATATAATGAGAATTTTAAGTCACTTTCTAGTTCTTAATAACATCAAAAGGGGAGTACGTGTTTCGTTTAGAACCCTCGCGCCCCGTGACACGGTGGGTCTGCGTCCGGGGGGGCGTGTGACCGGGGACTGCGCGGCGGTGGGCTGGGGGGGTCGCCGCTCAGCCGGGGGCCCATCGGGGGCCAGTGTGTGGGAGCCAGCGCCGTGCACGGAGCAGCGGCCGTCTCCTGGGGGAGCCAGAGACTACGGCAGGGACTGTGCAGCCTGCGCGGCTGTGATCACTGTCACTGCGGCTTCGGCAGGGGGGAGGGCGGGTGCCCTGAGGCCGCAGCCGGCGCTTGGGGACCAGGGGACGGAGTCAGAGCCGGGCCCGGATCAGAGGCCGAGGAAAGGAGGGTGAGGATGGGTACGCGAGCAAAGTCAGGGGAAGGATGTGAAAAGCTTCATGCAGGACACGGCGCGTGCAGACCCCTTGGCAGTGGCCCTGGGCCTCGCTCCTGGATGCATGTGACACGAGCGCCCGGTGGTGGCGGGCCCCTCGGCGACATGCGCATGCGCGCTTGCGGGCTGGCGCTGGTCCAGCGCGCGGAGGCGGCGCGGGCCCCGCGCGGGAGAGACGCGGCGCGGTTCACGCACACCAGCCCTTCGTTCCCTCGGGGTCGATCGCTGTGTCCGTCCCGCTCGTCGCATGTCTTTGAGCGGCCGCACGTGCGCGTCCGCTTGCTTGGCGCACTCGTGACACCGAAGAATAAGACAGGCACGATCCTGTGAGACCGCGTGGGGTGGCGTGGGGGACGAGCCTCGGGGAAGTGAGGACGGCTTCTGGGGCCGAAGGATGATGGACAGGTGGGACTGCCCCGCAGAATGCAGGTGGGGACAGCAGAGCCTCGGGAGGGGCCCCACCGGCACTGCCAACGCTGGAGGACACCAGCGCCACCGGCACGAGCTGGATTGTGGGGGGTGGGTAGGGCCGAGAAGGGGCACAGTCTGCAGTGTACACAGGGCAGAGGTGCCCGGATCTCCCCTGCAGAGCGGCTGCCCCACCCCCAAACATGGTGCAGGACGAGCCACCTGCACAGCTGAGGGCTCACAGCTGTGTCCCGAAGTCACACTGGGGCACCCGCTCTTCCCAGAGTCCTAGGAGACCTGCGGAGGGCGCAGCCTTGTCCTCTGGGGAGACCCGCCCCGCCGCAGCCCAGGACCCAGCTCTCCCCGGCCTCTCAGGCTGCGGTTCTTCCCGTTAGAACGACTCCCGTGCCACCTTCATTCCCTTACGTCAGATCCCACACGTGAGAGTTAAACTCGAAATCGTCTTCAGATATTCAGTCTCAAGGAAAGACATTTCTCCAGAAAACTACTGGGTGCTGAGCTCCCCACCGGGGAGCGGAGCTGGGGTGCAGAGCACGGCCTCCGACGGGAGCGGGGAGTGCCGAGCGTGGGGGTGACCAGCGGGGAGCTCGGAACCTGCCTGGGGACAGTCCCTGACAGGGTGTTGGGACCGGCGGTGGCCCGAGGCGTCTCACCGAGCCAGGAGGAACTTTCTAGCTGCGACAGAAAGTTGGGGTAGAGATGAGTGATGGGGGGGGTGACCAACCGACAGTCTGCAGGAAGCTCGGAAGCCACAGCCCAGTGCGTGTGGCGCGGTGAGCGTGTGCACGCGGGGGGTGGGGTGGGGGAGCCCCGAAGTCCTCGCCCTCCAGAGCGGACAGGCCACATGGTTGCTGAAGCTGAGCCGGAGGCCGCAGCAGGCGAAGCGTTGAACTTAAACGTGCGAAGCCAAATGCAGGGGGCCCCAGGAACGTGCCACGACGCGATTCTGTCCCCCGCCCAGCAGGCGTCGGGGGCTGGGGGCGGGGTAGGCCGGGCAGAGGGCGGGTGTGACGTCCGCGCCGCTGCCTGAGCGGACACCGGACACCGCGCGTGTCCTTCTGGCTGTGAGTCGGCAGCGGGTGGCCCCCGGGAACTGGTCCTCGCGGTCCCTTTGTTAGAGAAACGCTGACGCGGGTGCCGGGAGCCGGCGCTGCGGGCGGAGCGTGGCCGCTGGTGCGCTCCCCCGGGGACCCGGATGGAGAACACGGACGCCTTGGACCCTCTCGCCGCAGACTCCACGCGTCCAGCGTTCCTCAGAGTCACCGGGGAGCTTGCCCACCTCCCTTCAGCCTGAAATGTTTCAGAACTCAGCTGCCGTGGGTCTGCGTGGCGTCACCTACCTGTGCCCAGCACTGTCCCCAGCGCTCGGACCCCTCGCGCCTGGTGGCGGACACGTGCACACTCCGCTTACGCACCTGTGTTCTCGGCTGCACAGTCTGCGGCCCCTCACGGTTTCCCCGAGGGGCACTCAGCCCCCCTGCGTGGCAGCAGGGACCCCGGGACGTCAACGGGCTGTCCTCCTGTGTCTGTCCCCCACCGACGGACGGGACCCCACCCCCAGCATGCGCTGGGCCTCGACCGTCGTGGGTCCCTAGGACGTAGCTCGGAACACAGAATGGACGGACCTTGGGCCCGACCCTCTGGCCCAGGAAGGCGTGAGCACCCAACCCCGTCCCAGGCGGACGGCCCCTCGGGGCGTAGGTCACGGGGACGGCCAGTCACAGCGCTCCCAGTGCCAGCCGGGCGTTTTGGGGGCGTGCGGAGCGTCCACGCTCTGTGTTTTGTTAGTGTCGTATTTTCTGCCCCCGTGGAAAACCCTAACTGCAAAGAGAACCTTAGCGACAGTGTCACTTCTGTCGCAGCCGCGGCGCCCCGCCCCCGCCCCCGCGGGGCCCGCCCGCCTTATTTCTGGAAGCCGCGTTCAATAATGCAGGAGGAGCGGGGATCAGCATATCTCGCGGCGTATTTGATGTGCCAGCGAACAGACTGCAGGCTGTTTCATGTCAATTAGCCCCTTTGTTGCCGACCAAAGCCGGACACACACCCCGAGCGAGGCCGCGCCCCAGCGCGCAGCTGCGGGGGGGCGTCTTTATGTCCCGCTCCCCACGGGGGCGCGCCCCCAATCCCGCACCCCCTCTTCATCTGCCATTGTTCTCGCTGTATCGTCTTACCTGGGATCGAGTGACTGTCCCCAGCCCAGAGGTGAGGCCTCAGCTCCATTTCCAGGCCTTTTCTGATCTCGGGGCTAATTGGCTCAGGTGTAAACCAAGCCAGCGGGGCCGCACCTTTGAAGTGACGGTGCTGAGCGCAGCGCCTGGGACCCCCCTGTCTGCGTGTCAGATGCCAGCGGCCGGGCCTGCTGCTGCGGCCGCTCTCGGAGCCGCGCGGGCCACGCTCACCCTGCAGCACGCGGCGGAGGGCGCGCTGCTGCTTCCCCGCACGCCCCGGCGTTATTCTGCAGGCGGGACCTGGACTGCAGCCCCACCCGCTCTCAATAAGGGGGGGCCGTCTGTAGCAGAGCGTGCGAGTGGCGGGGAGGGGGGACCCCGGATGTCCCGTCTTTGCCCAGGGAGCCGCCCCAGCTTTGATCACGAATGCTGTCTCCCTGTAAAGGGGGCTCGTTTTGTAAAGGGCAGGAAGGCCCCGCACCCCCCGCCCCCCGGCCTGCGGCCTGCTTATCCAGCACGCGCAGGGACGGAAAGGTCACCCCAGCACGGGGGACGCTCGCTGTGACGCTGACGCCACTTCTCCTCGGTTACGGAAAGGGCGCGCCCGCCGCGGGACCCACACTCGTCCTGCGAGCCGGCCGCCGGCCAGGGCTGCGAACAGCCGCCCGGGCGAGGTGATGCGGCCGGCGCTGGGCCTTCCGCGCGTCCCCTCCGGGCCTATTTCCACGCCGGCCGCGTGAAGACGACACGAGCAACGCCGCCCTTTCCGAAGGCGCCCGCCGCGGGAGGAGTCCGTGGTCCGGAACCGCGTGGCGGCCGGCCCCGTGGGCCCCCCTCCCGCAGGGCACCGCTGCGCCCAGGACGCGCCCAGGACGCGCCCAGGACGCTCCCGCCACTCCAGGTCACGCGGCCCCTCCCAGCGCTGCCTGCACATGCTACGGGCGGGGACACACGGAGGTGACCTTGCGCTGTGATACAAAGGACACGGGCCACGCAACTCGGGGGCCCCTGATGGCCCTTGTTCACTCAGCCACCCCTTCAATCCCCTATCTCTGAGGACAGTCGTGTTAGAGGGATCGCAGGTTGGGGTTTCAACGTGTGAATTTGGGGGACACAGTTCAGCCCGTTCCACTGGGAAAGTCTGAGAGGCTCTGACCTGCGCATGAAACACGGAGCTGGGGTGTCCCCATCGGCCCTGTCCCCCCAACAGGGCGGGGACTTGCACAATGAGAGGACGGGGCGGGGGGCCTGGCCCACGGGGCACCAGGGATCCATAGACCTGCCCCGTGCAGGGAGGCCCCAGTGCACCTGTGACCCCCCAGCGGCTGGGGCTTAAGTCCTGCTCCCCTCCAGAAGGGGCAATTCGGCGTCCCGGTGCATGCCCCCTGGCCCGTGACCCGCGGGCTCCTGCCTGATTCCCAGGGGGGAACGGGAATTAAAGATAAAAGGTGACTCACCCTATGCAGCACGTGAGAAGCCGGGGGTGGGGAGGGGCCGGCCAGTGAGCCCTGGGCACAGGGGCACGGGTGGGGGACGAGCGGACAGAAGGAGGAAGGAGCTGCGTGGTGTGCGTTCCTGCCACGTCGGTGCCGCCCGTGTCCCCGGCTGCCGCACGCTGTGAACTCAGGCGCGGGCTGTGCGGGTTTATCTGACTTAGAGGAAGCGTGACGCACGCTGGAGCTCGCAGGTCCCCAGGTGAGGGCGGCTATGCCCCAACCCACGTCTGCTACGGCCGGGCCCGGCCGGCTGTCTCAGGCGACGGACGTAGTTCATGTGCCCATCACTCGAGGCCAGACGGTGACCCACGGGATTCCTCGGAAGCGTGCGTGATCCATCCATCGGGACTGAACACGCGCCTTGCCTTCTCTGCCTCAGTTTCCCCAGTGCTGCGTGGACGCGGGTCCCACGGTGAGTACCATCTCACGTCCTGTCACCCTGCATTTGTGCTTCTCCTGGTGACAGCAGGTGGTGGGGGGGAGCGAGGGGAGCTGGCCGTGGCAGGGCCTGGCGCCCCGGTCAGAGGTCACGGCGCTCACGGCGTCGGATTCCGTCGCTGGCTCTGGTGACCGTGTGTGAGCAGCCGTGTTACCTGCATGTGCCGTGAGCTACTGGCGGCAAGGTCTGTGGTCTCGTCACCACGCGCGACAGGGGTCGCCTGGAGTCTGATGGACACAAGGGGCACAGGACACACGGGCGTGCAAGCCGCAGTGCGGGACAGGACTTCAGACGTCTGGATGGCCACACGCGCAGAATAAAAGGGGCAGGTTTAACATCCGGGAAGAAATCGTTTTTTAAATGGTAGGACAAGAGGCTGCAGAAACCGTCACGTTTGGAAAAGTACGAAAAGGAGCTACGGGAACTAAAAAAAAAAATGAAAACAAGAACCCAAATCAGCAACAACAAAACCCTGTCATTAAAATGAAAAAACAAAACAAAACAAAACAAAACCCTCTCAGAATCAGGCGCCTCCAGAGAGTGAGCAGACAACCGCAGAGGCTGTGAGTTATCGGAAAACACGACTTTCGATACAGAAAATCCAGGGAAATCTGTAAACCGTGAGATCCATACGACAAATGAGTATGTTCTCTACGTATAAATTCTCTATACACAGGTGAATCTTAATACGCCAGCAAAAAACTTACAGATGTAATTTTAAAAAATATATTCATCACAATAATGCATAAAATTATGCATGGACTTTTGAAAGGGAATGATAACAATTTTGCTATCAATGTATTTATTAAAAAAGTCTCAATAGGAGGAAAGCTATTTATTGATTGGGACACTCGATATCTCAGAGATCTGTATTTCCCGAATTGATCTGTGGATTTAAAGCAGCGCCAATACCCATCCTTACTCTTTCTCGGGGCGCTTGACCATGAGCCCAAAATTGGTGCAGGGAGAAGCAGTGGACAAGCCCGCCCTGTTGTCAGAGTGTGTCGTCGCACTGTGGTGTGGCGACTCGAACTGTGTCCTTGACAAGGCATGTTCGAGCTCCGACCTTCGACCCCTGTGGACGCGGCCTTTTCCCATCGTAGGGTCTGTGCAGGTGCAATTGGTTAATGTGACATCGTGTTGGAGCAGGGTGGGCGCTGAGCCAACGTGGCTGGGGACCTTGTAAGAGGAGCCGGAGGCACCGAGCGGGAACGCGGAGTGAAGGCCGATGCTTCTGCGAGCCGAGGGTTGCCGAGGGTCGCCGAGGTTAGCCGAGGGTCGCCGAGGGTCGCCGAGGGTCGCCGAGGGTAGCCGAGGATTGCCGAGGATTGCCGAGGGTTGCCGAGGGTTGTCGAGGGTTTCCGGCCACTGCCGAAGCCACAGGAGATGAGGGAGGGCCCCACTGGAGACTCGGGACGCTGCTCGGCCTTGCCTGCTGCTTGGTCCCCATCCCTGGCCTCTGGCCCTGGAAGGAAAGGTCTCTGCAGCTCTGAGCCACCCAGCTGGTGGCCCCTGGTCACGGCAGCCCAGGGCGCCCTGCCCGAAGCCCGCAGCTCCCACGCCTCTTGGCGGGCGGCGGGGGCGGGGGGCGCCAGGAAGTCGTCTGTCCAGACGCAGACCGGCCTGGCTTCCCTGTCCCACCTACGCAAGTTAAAGAACTAAATGTGACATGCATCATCCTGCTGATCTCGTGGGGAAATATTGTTTTTCTTGATTCACATTAGGAAAGCATTCCAAAATGAGTTTAAAACGCAGATGCGTGAGCCACGAGGGAAAGAAGTGACATCTGTCTCTTCGAGCACTGGATGCAGAGGGATGGGGACGGGGTGGGGCACGTGACCTGCGTTCACTAGGTGGTCAGCGCTCGGGGCAGCCACCTCTGAGCCTCCCCGCTGTGGCTTCGAGTCTGCAGAGCACAGGCCGGTCACCAGGGGGACAGCGGCACAGACGTGCGACTGCGGCGCTGGCCGAGGTGAGAGCGCCGCACGCACCACGGCCGCTGCGCTTTAAGTCCCTTGGTCGGCGTGCTCTGCGTGACGGTCCCTTTATGTGTCCCCTGGGCTGCAGGGTGCCCACACTGATGACTCCCTGTGGTTCTGGCTGTGTCTGTGAGGCTGTTTCCGGGGGGATTGGCAGCTGCATCGCAGACGGAGAGAACATGTCCCCGTGCCCTGCGTGGGTGGGGGCCTTCCCTCCCTGAAAAGGCCGGGTGGGACAGGGGCTGGGGCACAGAGACTCTCTCTCTCCCCCCCCTCTCCACCCCACCCCCCACGTCTCCGAGCTGGGACACCTGTCGTCTTCTGCCCCTGGACTTGAACTTGGACGGGCACTTACGCCATTGGCTCTGCTGGGCCTCCGGCTTGCCTCTGCAGTTGTGTGAGCCGGTCCCTTGCTGTGAATCTCCTTCCCGTCTATCTCCGTCTGTCTGTCTACCCACCCCCTGTCTGTCTACCCACCCGCCCGCCCACCCACCCATCATCTCTGTTTATCGGTCTAGCTGTCTTGCTGGTTCTGCTTCTCTGGAGAACTCGGATGAATTAGCCCTGGAAGCTGTCACACCTGCAGCCAACCATCAGGAGGGGACTGGAACGTGGGTCTCGTGTGTGGGTTCACCCGCCAGCACGGGGCTGTCAGCCCTGGGGCCAGTTATCCATCCCGTCTGGAGTCCAATCACACACACACACACACACACACACACACATGTGCACACACATGTGTGCACACGCACACACACCTGTGCACACGTATGCACACACACGCGCACACACACGCACAGACATGCACACGCATGTACACACGTACACACACGCACACATATGCACACGCAAGCACATATGCACGTGCACACACGCACATGCAAGCACACACGCACGCACACATGCACACATGCATATGCACACACCTGCACAATGCACACGCACACACACATGCACGCACGCATGCACGCGTCTGTTCCCCATGTCCCTGGTGACACAGTAACCAGGACTTACTTTAGCAATCCATTTATGGATCTCCATCATTTTTCTAGCTCTGATTCTTGACAGAAACAGGAAGAGCGGGTGACACAGGCCCTGGACGCTAAGCACCGCCGTCCGGCACATTCCCCTCTCGGCCACCCCCTCCGCGCCCCCCGACCACCCCCTCCGCGCTCCCCGCAGGTGCAAACGCGGAACACCAGAGCAAATTCTTCGTGTCTCGGTCGGGAGACTTCCGTGCCCAAGGCTTCGTGCCAGGCGAGGACAGGGACACTGTCCCCTCCGAACGCCAGCTTGTGGCAACAGTGCCGCGCAACCAAAAATAGTGACTGAAGCGTCCGGCCGACTTTGGAGTTAATTTCTGTGCCAGAAACACAGCGCCGGGCGCTTCGCCCCCCACGGCTCCTGCGGCTGCTAATTCTTTCCTGTTTCATGATTTCGAGAAGCCGCAGGGCAGTTTGGGGGTTAGAATCAGACCACGCTCTTCCAGCCACATGGAGGGGACTCGCGGGTGGGGCTGTGTCTGTCATGGGCCACTTGGCCCTCGTGACACGCGGACAGGTGCTGCCACCCCTTCCCCCAGCCTGTTCCCTGGGGTTAAGACGGCACTGTGATCCAGGATGCCCCCATTCCCTGCAGCTGGGGGCCCCTGGGTTAGAGACCCGTCCTGGGGTGAGCGGGCTTGCCTTCCGTCCCGACCACCTGGCCGATGGCCTTCTCTCCAGGCCCCTGTCCGCGGGGACGCCTGCGGAAGCCTCAGGACAGGCAGTGCCTTCCTCACGTTCCTGTCGTCAGGCAAGGTGGTGGCCCGGCCCATGTGCACTGCATGAGCGTGACGGGGTCATCGGGGTGGCCTCCTGTGAAGAGCGCGGTGCACACACAGGTGTGTGCACACACGTGAACACACAGGCGTGCACATGCAGACATGCACACACAAGCATACACACAGGTGTGCACACAGCCATGCACACAGGCATGCACACACAGGTGTACACACACAGGTGTGCACATACAGCCATGCACACAGGCATGCACACACAGGTGTACACACACAGGCATGTGCACACACATAAACACACAGGCATGTGCACATGCAGACATGCACACACAAGCATACACACAGGTGTACACACACAGCCATGCACACAGGTGTACACACACAGCCATGCACAGGCATGCACACACAGGTGTACACACACAGGTGTGCACACACAGGCGTGCACACATAGGCATACACACACAGTCGTGTGCACACACATAAACACACAGACATGCACATACAGACATGCACACACAAGCATAGACACAAGCATGCACACAGGCATACACACAGGCGTATACACACAGGCGTATACACACAGGTGTACACATACAGGTGTGTGCACATACATGAACACACACAGGTGTGCACACAGAGGCATACACACAGGCGTGCACACACAGGCGCACACACACAGGTGTGTGCACACACATGAACACACAGGCGCGCACACACAGGCGTGCACACGGGCCAGCCCTCCCTCCCCTGGTTCTCCGTCCAAGCCTGGCAGCATTGGCGACAGACCGCCCGCCTCCCCCACGATGCTGCCCGATCTCACCACCTCCGAATTCAGCGTGCAGCCTCCTCCCTGCCAAGCGGCGCTGCCGGGCGCGGGGCGGCTAATGAGCTGGCAGCCCAGAGTGTCATTAGGGGCCCGGGGCGCGGAGGCCGGGGCTGCTCAGGTGCGCAGAGCCGCGGGCCTCCCGCGGGCCGCGGCCTCCCTCTCCCCGACCCCCCCGAAGTGGCATTAAAAGTAGCGCCTAATGATAATGAATTGAATTGTTTCTTCCGAAGCAGACTGGCTGGCAGAGTTCTGGAAGCCGAGAGATCCCCGATGCTGGCTAGGAAAACAAAAGTAATTGGATTACACAAAGAAAATGGGATAAACGTTCATTAAGATTACAGTAACAGGCTGTGATTAACGAGCGGGCGGGCGCCGGGCCCGCGGGCACCAGCACCGCGCCCGCTCCGATGCGGGCCCGGCGCTCGCGCATCCCGCACCCCGCGGCCTCTTCTCTGCCTCGTCTCTTTTCACGATTAGTTTTCAAAACCGCTTTCCCGGGGTGAAGACCTTCCGGGCGGAGACTGCCTTTTTATCGTCGTTATTTGGGATCTCGCTTTCGGACACTAACGGAACTGGGAACCCCAGACCCCGCCCCGCCGCCAGACCCCGCCCCGCTCTCCCCTCCAGACCCCGCCCCGCGCCCCAGCACTTCCGGGCATGTTCCCGCGGGACTCGCGTTCCGTGCAGCATCTGCACACCGATGGCATCCATCCCGCGTTTACGGTGACGCCTTGGAGAGTCCCCGGGCGGCAGTGAGGCCCCAGTGGGTCCTGGGTGTTCCCAGCTTCGGGAAGCCCTCTGCTGGCCGGTGTCACCTCTGGATGACTGCGTCACTGACACAAGCACGTGAGTTAAAGTGAATAGCCCGGGCACACGGCTAGCACGGGGCATTCCGTGAGCACGGGGCACATGGCTAGCACGGGGCACACGGCTAGCATGGGGTACACTGCTAGCACGGGGCACTCCACGAGCACGGGGCACACGGCTAGCACGGGGCACTCCACGAGCACGGGGCACACGGCTAGCACGCGGCACACGGCTAGCACGGGGCACTCCGCTAGCACACGGCACACGGCTAGCCCAGGGCACACGGCTAACCCGGGGCACACGGCTAGCACGGGGCACACAGCTAGCACACGGCACACGGCTAGCACGCGGCACATGGCTAGCATGGGGCATTCCATGAGCACGGGGCACACGGCTAGCACGGGGCACTCCGCTGGCACGGGGCACTCCACTAGCACAGGGCATTCCGTGAGCATGGGGCACACGGCTAGCACGGGGCACACGGCTAGCACGGGGCACTCCGCTGGCACGGGGCACTCCACTAGCACAGGGCATTCCGTGAGCATGGGGCACACGGCTAGGCTGGCGGGAGGGGCTGCTAGACAGAAGCCACGTCGCCATCGATGTCGCTCAGCTCTGGATGGAGCCTGTGACCTCCACAAGCACGCTGTCCTGAGGTCCGCAGCGGGCCCCTCTCAGGTTGGGCAGGGCTACTGTCCAAGGCTCCAGGGAGTCAGCACAGTGTCCTTGTCACAGAGACTGGAGCGGGTGTCACTCCATGGCGTCAGCACAAGTGTCAGACATGCCCCCATCCCACCCCGCAGGCCCCAGGGATTGTGGTGGCCAGCCTTGGTGGGGGCCAGCAGGTGCTCTGTGGGTGCGTCTGCCTCCCCTGAGCTGCCCTGTGGGCGGTGTGGCACTTGGGGACAGAGCTACCCTTCGCATGGTGATGGCTGCTCCTCCTCGGCTTCTCTGGGGGTCTCAGAGGCCTCTGCCCTGGCCTGGGCCAGCAGGCCTAGCGTCTGCTCTGCTCCTGGCTGGCCCGCGGTCCCCCGCGCACTGTAGGTCACACGGTCCTG
>PVKZ01008828.1:0-13734 GCA_004027375.1 Macroglossus sobrinus
GGGGGGGCAGGAGAGGAGGCAACTGGTCTAATCAGTTTTCTGTGCCTACCCTCTGAGACACCACCTCCCTTCTGGCCGTTGCCACTGTGTCACTTAGCTCTGTTTCCCCTTTGACCCCTGGCTCCTGTGGGTTGGGTGGTTCTCCAGTCCCTCTGGAGACATGTTTGACACTATGGGATTTATTTTGTTTCTCCCACAGCATTGCAGTGTCAAATCTCTGCGAGCCTGTGGCAGGACCCTCTGGAAGCTATCTGGATCTTCTTCTCTGCATCCTCTCTGACCTGACCTTGACCCCCGAGCCCAGCCCACGGGAGTTTTATCTAGGCTCCCGAGAAACGAACTCAAGATGCTTCTCTCCAACATCCTGTCTATGTCTCGCCTGCCCCTCACCCTGAGGCCTAGGCCTCAGAACAGAAAAGCTGGGGCAGACTCATCTTTCTCTGCATCCCACTGTTTCATCCCTTCTCTGCCGCAGCCTCTTGTGGAGCACAGAAAGCCTAACCTCTTGAATGACATCAGGTCATTGAGGCAGGGACACAGGTTGGGGGTGGACGGAAGTAGGGAGACAGAGGGAGATCATGGAGGTTATCTTTTGTGAGGATGGCCTCGGTAACCGTTGCCATCTTTTCACACAGCCCCTGACAACGTGACTTGGCTGCTCTCCCATAAAGAGGTGAAGTCCTTTCCCCCTCCCCTTGTATCTAGGCTGACCCCGTGTCTCATCTTTGACCCACGGGATGTAGAGGAGGTGACCCGGTATGAGTCCCAAGGCCAGGCCTCAAAAGTCCTGCATCTTTCATCCCCTTGGAAAACAGGACCGTGACGGAAGAAGTCCAGGTGAGCTTTTCTGAAGGTGACAAAACAAATGAAGAGAGAGGCTCAGCCCACGGCCAGCGCCAACCACCTGATGTGGTGTGAGGCCATCCTGGACCATGCGGCCCGCTTAAGCCACCAGATCACTGCAGACACACGGGTGATCTTAGGCGAGGCCAGCAGAAAAGCTCACCACTGAGCCCAGCCCAAACTACTGGCCCACAAAATCGTAAGTAAATAAAAACAGCAGTTATTTTAAGCCACTGAGTTGTGGAGCATTGTTTACGAGGCAATAAATAACCGATACAGACATAAAACACCAGGAGGAGGAATGCTGGGTAATGGCTCTGTGGATTTTTGTGACATCACTATGCCTTAGGCTTTACTTCCTGGTATCTGAGTATCTCCTACTGTCCACACTTCTAGACTATTTGTCAGGAAATGTTATAACATTTAGAACTGGAGTTTCCCGCACGGAGTCTAGGGAACAGAGTAGAGGGCAGGAATGGTGGGGGCACCTCCCGAGATGAGCCCCAGTCCTTGGGGAGGTAGAAGGCACGATTATTAACTCAGCAGAAACTCACTGGTGTGCCTGTTATAGACCCACGCCCATGATGCTGGGACCTCAAAATGGTCTAATTCATCTCCCAAATTTTAAACCTAACTTGGTGGGGAAGAAAATTAAGATGTCAAATATTTAAGCGATTTTCCCTTCAAAACCAGCGTTACAACTCCTCCGCTAATGTCCCATGTCGAGAGTGCATCTTTAAGGGTCTAACGCCCTAGACACCGCCTCCTCTGTCGCTTTTGGTGTATTATTACACCTCCCAGAGAAAGAGCTATCAGTGGGAAGCAGTATGACACGTTCACTGAAATGTCCCCAATAACTTATTTTCTGTGTAACTTCCATTGATCATGAAAACGTGTGTGTGATCTGTTTGTTAGGTCCGGGCTTACCTGGTGATATGGATCACGCAGATTCCTTTGTGAGGAGCCACATTGATTGGTTTCCTGACAGGCTGTTCCGGCCACGTGCAGAGCTGTCACTGAGGGTACTGGCATTTAGGGGACTGAGGCTCTCCCGTAAGGTCTTGCTGAAGGACGGGAGATGGGTGCACACAGAATACATTCTTCATCCTAGGCAAACACCCAGTGATGCCTCTCCCGGCTCCTTTCCCCATGGGAGAAAATTCACATCCAAGCAGTGGACAGTCTCGCCTCCATCCTTAACGAGCATCTGCCTTGGAAAATCCACCTGAGACCATGCGAGGAACAGGCCCGGTCCCCTCTACCAGCCTCATTCAACAGAGCCATTCTGCTCTGCTTCTCTTTAGAATGCCGACCTCTAAAAACCCTACACACAGAACCCCAAAATCTGGATGGAGGACAATAAACACGCTCTGTCATGAAAAACAGCACGTGGGCACAAGAGAGGTTGGAACGATAGGCCTCAGCACTTTCTGACAAAGGAACGCCAGGCCACAAGCACAAAGGACACTTGGCGGTTCGTATTTCTTGACGACTAAAATTTATGAATAGCTTGCACACCCCAAAGGGCATGACGAGCAGTATTAAATGCCGCCTCTCGCGAGAGCTCATTCTCTGGAGCCGGCGGTGGGAGGGGGAAGGGACATCGATGCTGGCTGGAGAGGCTGACGCTGGCTGGAGCAGCCTCCCCCGAGGCCGGTTGTTAAGACCCTGATGCCTTGCAATGGCCTTCGGAGGAGTTCCATGACTAAGTCTGACTAAGAGCTGGAGCATCTGTTAGCTGATCTGAGAGTCCCAGAAAAACAGAAGTCTCTGGGTTCCATGGGACAGAAATTGGTCAAGTTCGTTGTCCCGTGTCTTTTTGATATGATCGTTAATTGGACTGCGGTGATCGCTCCTTTAACCCTGTGTTAAAACAGTGCAGGGTGTTCGTCTAATGATAATGGGCCTGACTCTGCCCCTCACTGGCCATGTGAGCAAGGAGGGGGCCCCTGAGCCCCTGAGCCTCTGCCTCGGGGTCAAATGAGAGAGAACACACGGACCAGCCAGGAGTTACCTGCAGACAACAGTGTTAGTTGTTGGTATGCTCTTAGAACGGACACCTGCGTTTGAAAACACCCACCTGTACGCAGACTGCTCCTGGTATTAAGGGAACGCCTCTGCTCTATCTTTACCTGAGAAGCAAAAGCATAAACTAGGATGCTTAGCCCAAAATGGGACGAGAAACCAGCAGACTGAGCATCTAAGTTAAAACTAAAAAGACTACAAAAAGGAATATTTTATTGCTGTTCTCCAGTGGTAACAAAAATGAATACGGAAACTCAGAGCTAACACGTCAGTGGCGCTGTCTTAATCGAAGGCTTATTGACGGCCCTAGCACAGCAGGCGGGGGACCACTTAACCCTCACCCGACAGGCGGAAAGGAGTCTGATCCATCCTACCGATCTGCAGCATGCTCCCTGACAACCATCAGGCTGCACTTAACCCTCTACACTGAAGCGCCAAAGGCAGAAAGACGGAAGGTCAGACATTGCTTCACACCGGGACCTTCGCATGACAGACAAGGAACTTTTATTTGTCAAGGAAGTCAGGTAATCATAGAGAGAGGAGATCGTTTACAGAATTGTTAACTTACGAAGACTACAAAGCATTTTCGCAGCCATCATCCATTCCTTAGGCCTCCCACTATGCCTGGTGAGGTCTGCTAAAGAGGTCTCTCTCTCCACTGTGTAGCAGAGAAATCTGAGAAGAATAGTTATTTACCTGGAGTCACACAGAGAGTATCAGGAGGCTCGACTCAAAGTGGGGTCTGGGGTCTCCAAAGTCTAATCACGTTTTTATTTCTAAAAAGCAGAGCCGTAACTCAAGTCCTAACTCAGAAAGCAACAGAAGGGACACAGTTTAAACATTTGCCGTGACATCATTTGGTTGGAGTCATTTTAACCCTTAGTGGGTTAATGGCAGGTAAGTTATCAGGGATGTGAGTGCCAGTGAGTCTCCATCAAGGGAAAAACAAAAGTGAAGTCATCAGAATCCAAAACGAATAGCTCAAGGATCCCTCTTGCCACCAATTCAGGCCTGGGGCTCCCTCCCTTACCCGAACTGTCCCAGCTCTCAAGAAGGGTGACTGTGATCAGGACACCGCACAAAACTGCCCTCTGCACACATGTGTACAACTCCTGAAAAATTCAGCACCAAGTTTTCCAAGGAGAGGAATAATAGTTTCTGTTTGTTGACTTGTTTTATCTTTTTAAATTCTTGCCAGATGTAATCTTCTATCAAATTGCAAAACTGACGTGTGTTCGCCACAACCATTGAAACCAGTGAAAGAATCTAAGTTTCTATAAAGAAAATGTGAACCATCTACCTTTATCTCCCCCCAAAGGCAAATATACCAGCCTGGTGTTTTTCTAGTCACGTCTTTCTGCATTTTGTAAAATAAACATTGATAGAAAGGATTTGAGGTTTTTAAGGTCATTTGGTGCCTTTCTCACATGACAATATATTATTGACAGTCCTCTGGGTCAATAGATAGAGATTTAAGTAATCTACTTTAGGAAACATTTAATATTCTGCAATGGGATTATACCAGAATTTGTTCGATCTTTCCTGTATTGATGAACATCCATGCGTTTTGTGTGTGTGTGTGTGTGTGTGTGTGTGTGTGTGTGTGTGTGCGTGTGTGTGTTTTGTTTTTGCCTTGGCAAATAACGCTGTGATGATCGTCTTTGTTCATTAATGTCCCAGTGCTGTTATTATTTCATCTGGATAGAGTCCCATACCAGAGATTTCTGGGACAAAAGCTATATATTTTAAATTTAAGGTATATTGTCACATTAGAAAGATAAAATCTGAAAGGATTACAGATTTAAATTTTAAGCAGAAAATAATAAAATCTTCGCTTCACAGAAGATCTCCCACTCGCTACTTGAAGCCCCCGATTATAAGTCTTAAGTAAATGTGAATCCATATCAAAACCAAGGTGAAAATTCTGCCTTTGAACTGAGCTTAAATCAGACTTGCAGATAAATTCAGAGAGAGAGAGACAGAGACAGAGACACAGAGAAGCAGCCACACCATCAGGCAGTCGACTTTGATACAACCCAACTGAACACCAAGATGCAATCAAGCAACATCATCTCAGGGCTCTGGGATAAAACTTCTCAGTTTCATTTTGGTTTATTCTCAACCAAACCTGCTTGATTTCTATAAATCAGCCAGAGATCCACTGTGGCGACCTGGATGGGCACGCCCCAGGGGCCTGGCTGAGGGGCCATCATAGGCCTAACCAGCGTGGTTAGTTGCAGGAGCTGGGTCCCTCTGAGCGAGATGTGCACAGTGACTGGGAAAGCTCAGTCGTTCTGGGTGACAGAGGAGAGCCTACGGGGCTACATGGAGGAGGAGGAATAGGGAGAAAGGCAAGCAAGTGATGGGGACACACCAGGAAAGAACTGAAAAAAAAAATGTTGAATGAAAAATGCTTTAGGTTTTTGTTACAGAGTGCCCGGTGTGAATTCCTGATCTCCCCATGCAACCTTCAGAATCATGTACTTCATTTATGGGACTTTAGAGTCCGACCACGAATGGAGGAGGGGAGGAGCTCCAAGTCTGGTCTCAGAGGAGGCAGCAGCTTCCCAAGGGGGGCTCTGTCACATCTGGCCAGTCTGAAGTGCTGCTTGAAAGCTGGATTAGGAATAAAACAGCACCCCCATCATAAATCCCTCAACCTCTCGATCAATCGTGGTTTACAAAGTATCTACAGGAAGGAAATTTTGGACGAACTGATCAAAGCAGTGGTCGGAATGGAACTGCTGATTGAATATTGACTTCAGCAGGCCCTGTAATTGCATCTTATTGGCAGATCGTTACTGGTTTGTCTTGGTGATGGAGAGCACAGACTGAAATCATGGAGGCTCTTGCTTCTCTGGACCAAGCGAATAACCAGCGGACAAAACAACCTCCCCGGCCTTTGAAAACATGGCAGATATGTGGGAGACGAGTGGAGAGGATTCTCTTGCCAGCAAGATTAGAGATTGGCTTGGCCGCCTCCCTGCAACTTGGTGGTGGGGGTAGAGGGGGTTATGGTATCCCCACTGTTGCTCCAAGCCTTGATCTCTTCAAAACCCAGCTTCAGGCCCAGCCCCTATGACAAGCCTTCCTCTACCCCCACATCCCCCACCCACCTCCCTCTCCTCTACTTGAGTTGGGGCAATACAGCTTAGCAACCAGGAGCTGAGGCTCCAGCTGTGTGAACGACCTCACACATTATAGTTGCTCTTAACACTCGCAACAAACCAGTGAAGAGAGTATTGTTAATATCTCTACTCTAGAGATGAGAAACCTGAGATTGAGAAATGGTCGAAAGTTAAAAAGAAGATTGAAAATATAGATAGATAGATAGATAGATAGATAGATAGATAGATAGATAGATAGATAGATAGATAGATGATACATAGATGATAGATAGATGATAGGTAGATGGATAGATGATTGGATAGATAGATAGATAGATAGATGATTGGATGGATGGATGGATGGATGGATGGATGGATGGATGGATAGATGATAGATAGATAGATAGATAGATAGATAGATAGATAGATGATGGATGGATAGATGATAGATAGATAGATAGATAGATAGATGGATGGATGATTGGATGGATGGATGGATGGATGGATAAATAGATAGATAGATAGATAGATAGAGGTTCTGATATACCTCATGGCCCAGGATGAAAGAGTGGATTCTCTGAGAAGCATGAGCTGATCTCTGCAGGTTGTGGCTCATGGGGACAGGAGAACCTTCTATAAAGGGCCAGACAGTGAATCTCTAAGCTTTGTGGGCCAGAGGTTCTCTGTCAGAGCTAAACAACTCTGCTGCCACAGTACAAAAGCAGTCACGAAAATACATATGTGACTGGGTGTGACTCCATTCTAATACAACTTTATTTGCATAAATAAACCAGAGTTGGTTTGTGGCTATGGTTGGCTGACCCCTGTTCTGGAATAGAAACGCTTTGAAGTGTGGGCGTTATTCCCGACAGCTCTGTAGAAACACACAGTAAGTCTCCAAGACCTGTGATCTAATTCCAGAATCCAGGTTGAAAAGGACTATCAGTAGCAATCAAGACAATTTTCTGTTCCTGCTCCCCAGAATATATTCCCCTTGAAACTGCCCCTAGCAGATTCAGCCAGCGCTCAAACACCTGCAGCCACAGAAAGCTTATGCCTGCGGTCTACCCATCCTCGTTAAGCTGCTTGTAAGGTCTTTGGGATATTTTTGTAATTAGATTTCTGT
Source organism: Macroglossus sobrinus (assembly GCA_004027375.1). Taxonomy (NCBI): domain Eukaryota; kingdom Metazoa; phylum Chordata; class Mammalia; order Chiroptera; family Pteropodidae; genus Macroglossus; species Macroglossus sobrinus. The sequence goes on from PVKZ01008828.1 coordinate 7,102, forward strand.
GTGCTTGACTAATAGAACACTGAATTGATAAATTTTCAAATACTGAAATCTTGGTGAGATGAACACCTTCTGTCCAAGAAGACTGGAAAACATCTTCTACTAACCGGTATTGTACAGGGTATCCTAAAGATACCCACACTAACGAATACAGGAAGCTGAACTTTAAAACAGCTTCTCACGCAGTCAATCAGTCAATAAGACTGATTTCATTTGCGCTGCTTGGTATAAAGCACCCATGAAATGCGTATGCACTGAATGGAATACGTATGCCAACTCACAAACTATTTTTTTCCTATTTATCCTATTGTTTTCTTAGAATAGAAGTAGGCACAGAGAACTGAAAATTCACCTTGGATTTCCATAGAAGGTGAAGTTCCCTAGAACAACATCCATCCATCTTTCTTCTTAGTCAGATATTCACTCAACACATAGTTACAAGCGTCTACATTGTGCTTGGTCCTAAGGAAAAAGCAGATACATGTATTTCAGAGTTCCTGGCCACCATAAACCTAAAATACAGTTGGGGAAACAAGGCACAAGGTTGCAAAAATCAGAAAACTCCACATGGCCTCTTGATCTCATTCCAGTTAGGACATTTCTGAGAACTTTTACTACAATTGAACTGGTAGATGAACTCTCAGAAATTTTACTGGTGTAAAAGTATTTAATATATATTGATATATAGAATATATTTTTGGTTTTTTCCAAATGTAATAATTATTATTTATATTCATATGTGGTTTTGTAACCTTTTAACTGCTTTAAACATATATTACATTTATATATCCTCCTTTTATGAAATAGACATGGCGAGCAATGTTATCCTCATTTCATTTATTTATTTATATTATTTATGCCTATAGCACCTGGTCTTCCTAGGTGGTCTCCCATCCAAGTACTAACCAGGCCCGACCCTGCTTAGCTTCCGAGATCAGACATCAGATTTGTTCAGGGTGGCGTGGCCATATACCAGGGACTGTGGCTCCACTGGGGCACTAAACCAGGACCTTCTGGGAGTAAAGCAAACGTGCTGACTGCTACATGTGGAACCACGTCTTACTATCCTCATTTTAGAGACCAGGAAACCGAGGTCCAGGAAGAGAAAATAGTTTGTCCGAGATCACACAAGTCAATGTCAATGCAGAAGTTAAAACACATCTCCTGATCCCCAGCAACTGGCCATTCCCAACAGACAAAGCTATCTTCTTCCTCATAATGCATACGAACCATTTATGAATGCAACTGGAGTTTCCATAATGTGGACATGGGCTCTAATCAAGGAAGAACAGAAACCCTGTTGAACTAGCTCAAATCAAGGAGAAATGGGTCCTAGGTAAGGGAACCACTTGGCTTGCAAAGGCCCTAAGTGCAGCCAGATCTCATAGAAATTTGAAAATTCTAATAGAAGCATCTCCTCTCATCCCCCAGGTTGGTCTCTCTCACCTCTGCTTCTTGGTCTCCAGCCCCCACTTACAACGCACAGATCTGGTTCCCTTGGGCCCTGAGCCCACACACCCGACGGCACCAGACCCTCCTCCCATCGACAACCACCTCTGACTCTCCTAGTTCAATCACTGGCAGAGATAACCTGGTCACAGTGAGGGCCTAGGCCTGAGGGGAAGGCCGCTTGTCCTTACAGAGGCCGTGGCAGGCTCAGCAAATGAAATTTTCTCAGGGGTCGATTGTAAAAAGTAAATGAAACGTTCCAAGTAAGGAACTTCGAACAATGCCTGGCACGTGGTGAAATGAAGATAAACAATAGTTACTCCAGTACAGTTACACCAAATATTTATTTTACTTTCATGAGTTCAACCGTACGTATTCAGGAAAGGAAAAGAGAGAACAAGAAAACGTGTTAATATGGCAGCCTCTCCACCTAGCATTCTCCTCCAAGAACGCTGCATGGTGTGACTGTGAGATGAAGGACAGGGCTCTCCGTTCCCTCACTGGGTCTCGGTCCCCTCAGGCATCACAGGGTGAGTATCTCAACATGGTGCCCGGGATGCCGATGTTTAAAGATAAGTGTGTTTTGGTACAACGTGGTCAACTGCTTCATCTGGTGCTCGACAGCCTGGTCCAGCACTGAAGGAAAAATGGCTACACCGGAAGTCTTCAATGAGACACCTCTTACAGCTCGATAACCACCTTTGATGAGCTTTTCCTCTTCATACTTTAGCAGTGTCTCACTACAGCTCCCTGAGAACACCTCCCAAAATAAACCAAGTACATGGAAGTCACCATCTCAGACTTTGTTGTTGGTGGAGGGGTTGGAGGGGGAGGGGAGGGACCTTGGACAAGGCATCCATCAGATCGTGCGCTTGGGTCTTCTTCTCTCAGCATATACTCTCCCTGGGTGCTGCATTCACTCCATGGATTTACCGCCACCTACACCCTGATGATTTCCAACTTCTTCCTGTAGATGAGACCTCCTTGTTCAGTCTTAAACAAGTCAATTTAGGTTTGACATAACAACTTTGACTTTGATGTGTAGAAGAGTAAATCTATCTCACTAGCCACCATCTTCTTTCTGCTGTTACAATCCCTATTCAAGGTGTCAAAATAAAGCTTCTAATCCAGAGAAAAGAAAATGCAAACATCTTTGACTCTTCATTCTTCCAGGCGATTGACCGTATCATTCCAGCAGCGAGCTCTTTAAAGGGAAACTCAGCTGCCGTTGCAATGGGCGAGGTGATTCTAAGGCTTCGGTACAAGGGATAGGGAGATAGATGTGGGGAATAAGGATCCTTGCAATGTGCCAGGACCGATATGCTGAAGGTCTAAGCAATTACACAATTGTTTTCTTACATTGCGAAATTGTCATTAGACAGTCCTGGAACCCTGGACTGCTGACTGCCGTCTAGTCTGATAGTTGTACAATTTTGTTTTACAGCGTAATTTTGAAAGTTCTTTCCTTGAAAAAGTTGCAAGGAGTTAGGAAGATTCCCTGGTGGAGTAGCAATTATTTCAAAATGATCTAGAGATTATTTCAGAATAAAACCCATTATATTGAAAGAAAGCTGGTCAGGGCAGCAAAGAGAGAACAGGAACCATCAAACCTGTAGAAATGGAGCTACTAATAAGCATATTCCATTTGCAGACACTCACAAAAACCGACTGCGGTCTTTGCCCTTGGGTTGCATGAGACATCTCCATATTCTACCAATACTGTTTTCATCCTTCGTAATCAAAGCTAAGTCAGAGAAGCCTAAATTCTGTCTACATTATTTCAAAATGTCATGTAACTTCTTTTAGTGACATTCAAATGAAGTCTCTAAATCAAAAGCTTTGTAAGATGCTAATTACAGCTGGATGTTTATTATTATTTTGAGTGTGATTTTTATCCACGTGGTGGTCCCTAAAAATTATTCTGCAAATGAACAGCATATAGGCAATTATTAATCTTTGAGGGAATATAATAATGATGGATATATATTACACATTTCCTATATAATATGTAGAAATGTATAAGGTATACAGTTTCCTACATTTTAGCAATGTTCAAATTACTTTATGGAAAGTTAAATAATGGAAAAATTGAATTCGTTGAGTTGGGATTTTTCCCAGTTGAAATAGTCATCTTCTTTAGAAATAGATACACATTTGCTGACCATTCCAATGGTGATGAAAATTACCCCGGACCACACTGGGTGTCATCCTTTCTCTTTGCAAGTCTGGACAACTTCAACCTGGACTGTTTTAGTGGAAATGTAGCTTCTTTTATAATAAGCAAGTAAGAGCAAATTGACTTTAGGGTGAACTACTATTCCTCCATTTGCCATAATTTGGGTAATCGAGAAAGTGTTTAGCGTATTTTAGAGAAAAAAAATTAAGTTAGTAGCATAATGAACACATAAATGAATGTGCTAACTGCAAAGAATGCCAACCTGTTCACTAGGTAAGTTCTTGATGTACTGTAAATGCTGCCCCCAAGTTAGCATTTATGGGATTCAGTGACAACATTAATAGTCAATATTTAAAGTGTCAGGACTAGCACTTTGCGACATTATACCACCCAATAGTAGTACTTATTGATGGGAAAACTAGTTTAACCCCAAATGCTTTACACATAGTACATTATTCAATCTTCACAAAGGTCTCCACAAGGCATGTTTATCATTGTTCCTACTTTATAGATGAGGAATCGGCAGCCACAGGAAAGTCAGAAACTTGTTCACAGCCCTCAGTTACAAGTGTTTAATCCCTTTGACTCAACAGTTCTACTTCTGGGATTTTTTTCCCTATTGATATATTTGCAAGTATGCAAAATTACTTATGTAATAGACCAATAACTTCAGTGTTGGTTATAATGGGTAAAGGCCTATTCAGTTCATCTGTTTCTCCTTGTGAGTTTCAGTAGATGTGCCTTTCAATAAATTTGTTTATTTCAGCAAGGTTAGCATAGTTGTTCATAAACCTGGTATCTTTTGAAATGGTGTATCTAGACAAACGTTTATATTTACTTTACAAATTATTGAAATAGTACAGATATTTCCCATTGTTGAGCTAATTTTAATAATAGACTCAGGAAGCTATCTACTTAATCTAGGTTTTGAAATTCACATGAGTTTGCACAAAATATTGCTTCTAGTCCTTCTAAACCCTTAACACCTACAGTTACACTTTTGTTTTATTCCAAAAATTTTACCTCTCTCTTCTCGTCTCTTCTGCCCTAGACTTTCATGGAAAATGGGGTCACTTTCACACTCCGAAGAAGCAGCTTTTGGTTTATTAATTGCATTTTGTTTTCTAATCCACGGAATTAAGCTTTCCTCGTCACTAATTATCTCATACCCTTATTTGGATTGTGTTGATGTTATCTTTAGCTTCTTACATTAATTATTTAATTCCTTTCCATTTTTAAAATCTTTCTTGTTCAATAACTTAAATATTCACAATGAGCTGCATGCTTTTCCAAATGATTTGCAAACTTGGGTTTGAGTGTAAGAACCTTATGTTTTCTTCATAGCCATATGATCAATATTGGCCCATGGTTCTGTTATAAAAAAAGAATATGTATTTGCTATAGAGCATAAAGTTTTATACGTATGTATTAAATGAGTCAATAGTGCCCAGCTCTTAGTTAGCACTCTCTTTCCTTTCACTTCATTAAAGACTCAATTCTCTCCACTTTCTAGAAGCAACTTGTAGAGACTCTCATGCAAGGCCTGAACCCAGAGCCTCCAGACGCAAGACCAATCACACGGTACTTGCAAAATCCCTCTTCGTTCCCTTTCTCAGAAAGAAAAATGTCTGAATGTTTGATGGCCACAGGCACTAACCCACCGGGGGAGCCCTCTGAGTAAGTGCTCACCGCATCAAGAAGTTGTTGGGGCACACTTTATGTTCTGGAGCAGAATTTGATGTCCACAAAATACAAACAGCAAACCAGTCAAAGAAACAGACTGTTCTCTTCTGTATTTCCAAAGAATGTGATTCCAACAGGTGATAAGGCAGCTATTTCACAAAAAATAGACAACAAACAGACCACATCTCACACGGTCTCACTCTTTACAAAATCCTTCATGCACCTCGTCCTCTACGTTCCCATCCTGATCTCAGCTGTCTGTGCCTTAAGATCCGACCAACTCAGACCGGGAACCTTGTAAGAGCTTCACACCGAGGGCTGTGCTTCTCATCTCCGACCCTTCCCATCGTGCAACCCCAATAAACTACATGCCCAAAGCGTTACTCTGAGAACAGCATTTCCTTCGAATTTTTGCACAGAATGAAGTCAAAACCTTAGACGCTAACGTTCCTTGACAGTTTAATGCCAGCCTTTTTTTCTAACCTTCTCAATCTACTCATTTGAAAGAACCCTCGTACCTTCCAGACTCATAAACCCATGAGCTGCATATCCTTTTTATATTTCCCCACCGCTAAGGATGTTCAAATGGAAAATCTTTTGTTTCCTCAAATGAAAATCGACAGTAAAATAAATCTCGCCATCCTCAAAGCCAACGTTCATTGGTAACTTGTGATGTATTGGATACTGTGGTGGATACATTATATTTACTTTTTCCCTTTATCCCTCACAACACGTAGATAAGACAGGCATTGTTATTCTCGCTGGCCATTTAACACACAGTGACTCCGGTGCTCCGAGGAGCTAAGTCTGAATCCAAAGCAGACTTAGTTGAGAACTACACTCTACTCTCTCTTAATTGCCCCGCCTTGTCCAAGGGACCCCTTGCAGCCTATCCAGTGAGTCAGCGCTCGATAAATTGTTCTTAAATAAATGAACACGTGGTTGAATGACTGAGTGACTGTGGTAATATGTGCTAAAATGCTTTAAAAATTACGAATTACTATGCAAATCATACTTATCCTCCATAAAATCACCATTATTGAAATGTTTTTATGAGAATGACAGGTTTTTTTCACTTAATTCTATGTTTTGTATTAATATATGCTAAGTGAACACTGATTTACTTTTTCGGCAATTATTTATTTCCCAAATCCGGGAAGAACCTCACCTCCCATCATGTGAACCTCACGTCCACTGGCAGGTAGCGACCACGAGAAAACATCACATTAAAATTAGCCTTCTTTCATGCGTGTCACTGGACAGTCAGAAACAGTTCAGAACAAGACTGTAGAGGGTGCGTGTGTGGGAGGGTGTGTGTGTGGGGGTGC
>PVKZ01008829.1:0-13690 GCA_004027375.1 Macroglossus sobrinus
TCTTGGCCCCGCTAATAAACTGTGCCCCCTAAAAAATCTTTATATGTGAAATCTGCATGTGAAAATATTTCTGTTTCATTGTCCTGTTATCTTACCGTTTCTGAATACCTGTGTATTAGTCAAAGTTTTCACGATCGACTTTATAAACCCTTGGAAATTGTTCATCGGACAGGCAGGTAAACATTTTGCAAGCCCACAGCTGGGTGCGTATCAGAAACAGTGATGTCTGAAGGCTGGACACCGAACCATGAGTCAATTTAGACACGATCGAGGCAGCAAAGCTTTTTTACTGTGTAAGCTCAAATGCAACAGAATCTTCTCATCAAACTGCCAGCAGTGTTGTAACGGTACATCTATTTTTAGATTTTGTTATAATTATGACACACGCATGTCATCATCTGCATAGAATGATGATTGGGTCAGAGAAACCATAACCAATACAAATTACAATCCATGGTACAGAAAACATTTTCAGGTGGCCTTTTTGCTGTAATCAGTGGACAAACCATCCTCCAGCAAGCGTCTCTGAAAACACTCCGAGTTGTGCAAATAAAAAGCTCCTGTGAGGTCTCGTTGTCACCTCCTCAGACGCAATCCTGTTTAAAGCCTAATTATCATTCGCGTTTGTAACAAAACAGGCTCCACGTTGTCTGACAAACACCTGCTCGTCTCCCAGCTCCACTTCCCCGCGGCGGAGAGAAGCCGTGAGTGGTGAGGACAAACAAAAATGAAAAAAGACAAAACAAAACAGCACGAGAGCTGCCGGCCGCAGAGCCTGGGAACGGTGACCGTCAGCCGAGGGCAGTAAAAGGCTTTCTCTCCTCCCGGGCGGCTGGCCCGGGGATCAGCACGGCCGTGGGGCCGGGCCGCCCCGCGGGATGGGCAGGCCAGGCGGTCTGAGCTGGCCCAGAGCCGGGCCGGCTCACACAACATGCCGAGAAAAGTGTGACGTGTCGCAAAGCAGCGGTGCGAGGGACGTCCTTCTCGGCCGACTGCCACCATCGGGGTCCTGGGCGATGGCTCCCTGGAGCAGGGGCTTTAAACTCGCCCTTCCTGGGAGAGGACTCAAGGCTCTGCTGGCTGCGGCACTCGGCACTGAAGCACGTGTCCCCGTGACACGTGGGCGTGGACGGCGAGGCGTGGCCGTGGCTGCGGCTGTGTCTCTGCTGAGGACCGTGGCCGCGAGGCTAACGGCCCCGAGCCGCTCTGAGCTGAGCGTCCGCACTGAGGACCCGGGGTCGGGGTCGGGGTTGGGGTGACTGCCGCCTCGTCTCGGCTCGGTGGTCCTGCACCTGTCCACGGACCCTCACGCCCGCTCCAATGAATGGTCGCACGAACACCGTGTCCTACGACCTCTCCGCCTTTCGCCCCCAGCCCAGCGTCCCCGGGCCCCCTCTCCCGGGGCCGAGCCTCTCTTCCCTGTGGGAGGCTTTTAAGAACCCGCTTCAATGGCCAGCGCCGCGTCCAGCCCGGAATCCAAGTCACAACGACGCCTCCCCCCCCAACCCAAGTGCAGAGCCGCGGCCGCGGCTGGCGCTGCTGTGTGGTCCCATTCCCTGTCCCCCCCCCCAGGGGAGCGGGCGCCTGCGGGGGACTCAGCTCCCCCCGACACGAGGGCCGGGTGGGGACACACTCTTTCTGAGAGAGAGCGAAGGCCACCTCCCAGCTAAGTGCCAGCGCCCGGGATTTGAAGCCTCGTTGCTCTCAGCCGCGCCGTCCAAGGGACACTGCTGATGGAGGAGGTTCTGAGATCTGGCCGCAGTTTTGCAAGCACAGCATTTCTTACTTTGCTTTTCATTTTTCTTTCTATTTTTTTTTTTTTAACTTGCCACAGACTTCACCGGTGCGGTGTCCTGGGGTCTCGCCCGTGGCACACGCTTCGCCCTCTGGCTGCGGGTCTCTGGCTGGCGATGAAACGTCTCTTCTGTGCCTGGGCCACATCCACCGGGGTCCCCACGGCAGGCACACGCTCGGTCCTCCGTGGGCCCGGACCGTGGGCCACGCTGAGGCCGCAGCTGCGTGCCCTCCATCGTGAGGACGGAGGGGACACCCCTGCAGGGGCAGAGTGGGTGCGGGGTGCCCCCAGGTGACCGCCCACAGGCCGCACATGTCACCTCCGCCTGGCAACCCCAGCGCCGTCACACAGGCACGTGCATCCCCGGCACTGCCCGGGGGCCCTGGCGCCCTCATGGCACGTTGCCGACGATGGGGACGGAGGCTCTCAGTGGCGAGGCGGGTCCCGGCGTGAGTCGCTGCCGGGGGGCAGAGCTGGGACTTCATCCCTGGCGGACTCTCTCTGCCTCTCACTCCATCATCTGCAAACAGGGCCTCACGTGTGTGCCCTCCCGAGAGCATCGCGTGAGGAGGACGAGGAGACGTTATGTCCAGGACACTCAGCACGGTCCCCGGCCCCTGAGAGCGCTCCGTGCGGCTCGGCTGTGAATCTTGTCACGTGCACCCACCGCCACGGGCCCCCCAGATGCGCGCTCACCGGCGGACCCCCCCGGGCATCGCCGTGTAGACCGAAAGCGTGTCTGCCCAGACTGCAGCGGGACGGGGGCCCGAGGCCACGGCTCGCGCGAGGAGCGGGGACACGCTCGCAGTGTCCTTATCTCTCCGGATAAGAAGCCGAACGTTCTTTTTCAGCAACAGAGAATCACACAGGTTTTCCGGGAAGATTATTCTGGACCGCGGGCTGCAGCGGGGAGAGAGCTGTCCCCAGGGGGCCTGCTGGGAGGTGTCCAACCCCCCACGGCTGGAGGAAAGGCTCAGCCAGCCTGCGAGGCCCCTGGCGGACGCGAGCTTTGCAAAGACCCGCACTGATCCAGAGTCCGGTCTTAGTTTAGGTGGCGACGTTATCACCTGATGAGAACGTACCCAGAATCCGTCATCCCGTGTGTTCCCTCCTGGTTTTTCATCGGGTCTTAAAATCCCGTGTCTCTCTGTTGTGTCACATCCACAGGACGTAAGTATATGTTTTAAAAATTAAAATGTATAATTTTTTTTTAAAGCTGTATCTTATCAACCGAATTCTCACTTCTAAACACCACGGCAGCGAGATCATCTGACGGTAAGTGGCTGTCACTTCACGTCCAAAGAGCGATACAACGAGGGCCAAGCTCACTGACGTGAGTCCCAGACAGCGTGGGACAGTCGAGTGCCTCCATCGTCACGTGGTGCGTGATTTCCCAGCGATTCAGTCGTCCGCTTCCCCCACAGGTCGCCTCGTGAGCCCGTCGGCCCCTCAGAAACGTCTCCAGCAATCAGCTCGTGGCCACGAATCAGAGACACTGAGCGTCTGAAGAGGCTCTCGGCTCCTTCCCCGTACGCAGCGGGGACTCTGATTAAACACGTCCCCAAGTGGGCCGCCCATCACTTTGGAGGGAAGGTGGATTGAAGACGCCGCACCCCCTCGGGCCGGACGCCGCAGGCTCCGTCTCCACCGGCCACCCACTCGGCTGGCCACTTGTGTTCACGCAGAAATTCCTTCCCCTCTGCGAGCGCTTCTTTCTGCGCCCAGCTCTTCAAATGCGCCCGTCGTCCAAGGCCTCGCTCTCTCCTGCAGCCCCCACGGAAACCTGCGTGTCTCCCCGGGTGTGGGCGCCCTGAGCGCTGCCCGCCGTTCACCCCCCCCCAGGACGGGTGACAGCACCCCGTCCGTCCACCGCGCTCACCGCCCCGGCCTCCCCAGGGGTGAGAGAGCAGACGCCTGGGCGGCCGGCCCTGCCCCGGGAACCCCGGCCATACAGGGCGGTGACCCAGACGGACGGTCGGTGACATGCAGGGCCAATGGTGACACGCGGGGCTGCGGCCCTCTGCTGTGACCGAGGGCACAGAGCTGTCTCCACGTCCCGATCCTGAGCCTGGCCTCCCCTCGCTCCCCCCGGCCTTTTGGGACAAACACGTGCCATGGACCTTCCGGCCGCCGCTCTGGCCAGGACTGGCCGGAGTCGGGTCCCGATCACTCAGCAGAGCCGGTCACCCCCACTGAGGCACCCCGGAGACGCCCCGTTCTCGTGTGACCTTCGGACGGGGCACAGTTCTGCCTCTACACAGCGAGCGTGTGTTCGCGTGCACTGTGTGAGCTGACCAGAGGCCACACCGTGGGGCCAGGACAGGCCCCAGCTGTCCCCAGGTCCGGGGGCCGCCACCTGCCGCTTGAAGGGAGTAACATAAAAGTTTAATAAATGTCCATTCATGTGCTAAGTTTAATAAGCGGTAATTCCTTCTACTCTCGTGTCACATAGAGAGAAAATGAGGTGCAGAACGTGTCGCCTGTTTGTGGGGTTGGGGGGGCAGCTAGGGGAGGACACGCCCGAGTGTCCCCAGATGATGGGGTGGGCGTCAGGTCAGGCCCTGCTCCCTCCTGCTCACTGCCATGTGTCACCGCTGCATCTGGGTGTGGACGCCCTGAGCCCTGCCCGCCGTGAAGCCAGCGCCCCAGCCCCCTGCCCGCTCCCTGGGCCTCGGCTCCCGGCCTCGTTCACTTCGATCGAGCAGCTAAAAATAATTAAAAATATGAACCACCAAACATCGACGATTCACACGAACACATGCCATAGCCCATTCAAACAAACAAACAAACAAACAAATTCGCCTGACGTTTTTATCACCATAATCACCCTTCAGTATTAATACACATTTTGGCTTCAACATTCGTATCGTTCACTAATTATAAAAACGGTGAACACAGGCGCGTCCTCAGCGGGGCCTGGGAAAGGCGTGGTCCTTCAGACACCGCAGCTGGGCTCGGCCGCCCGCGAGCGGCTCACCCCGCTGTCGCCGGGGACGCTTCTGTGTGACTGAAGTAGGAGGTGGCTTCTTGAGTTGGGGCGGAGGGAGGGAGGCAGGGCTGGCGGTCCCTTCTGTACGTACGGGGGGCCGCGGGCCTGGGGCTGGCGTGCCATTTCTCCGCCTCGCTGCTGTCACGCTGCTGAGCACTCCTCGGCCCCCGGCCACAGCCCCCGGGGACACTAATGACCCCCAGTGCATGTCTGGGCTCAGTGCATTGCACGCGGCGTGCACAGGATCACTCAGTGCTGACTGTGTCATCCTTTCCAGGGCTAACGGGGCGAAAAGGCTGCTAAGATTATTTCTAAATTGGAGAGCAGAGAAAAAGTGGAAAGTAGTTTAATCTTTTTCGTGGGAAAATTAATCTGTAACTGATGTAATTATCAGGTGCTCAGCCTGGAATATTGTTGAACTCGCAAGCTGGACCGTTTTCCAATCGTCCCTTAAGGGGGGGATTTTTTTCCCTCTAATTTTAACAAGGATCTGATTCTTCAATTTTAAATTTCTTAGGTTGAATTTAATTGTTAGAACCTATTAGGTCACAGCTTTTAGGTTATCATTCACTCTGCGATAACTCTATCGATAACTCTGTTAAGTCATCGTTAACGCCTTTATTCATCTGTCTTCTCACGATTTGCCGAGTGCGTCCTCTAGGTGACCGGGGGACAGTTGCTTAGAAGACGATGGCAGGTGTCACGTGACCAACGGAAGGGGCATCAGAGGTCCTTAGTCAAGGAAGTGATAAAGGACGTCCAGGTGACGCTTGTGGCAGGTGAACTGGAGCGAGGACAGGGAGAAGCCCAGGGCCGGCACCTCCGGAAACCCTGCCCGAGGCGGGAGCAAGGTCGCGTCACGCCAAGGTCGCGTCACGCACGGGGGCAGACGCAGCGTGGACACACGCGTGAGCGAGGAGGCGATCGCACGCACGGCTCCTGTGTTTTTAGTTTGAACATGACAGTCACGGGCAGAGGAAGGGAGAGTCCTTGAAAAAGATGATGATGGATCGCTGTGAGGCGTGCTGAGTCTGAAGTGCCCGAGGGACGTTCAGGCTGAGACACTCGGGAGTCATTTACGTGAGAGGTTCCTAATCAGACAGTCTGCGGTCGTCATGTGTCTAGCGAACTCGAAACCACGGGCTTGAAGAAAATTTACTGAGAGAACAGCAGACGATTACCAGTGCAGAGGCCAATTAGAGCCTTCTAGAAATATCCGTGGTCACGGGACGTGGATGGAGGAAGAGAGGCAGCAAAGGAGGGTGCTGAGAAATAGCCACGGGATGAGAACGATGATGGTGATGATGGTGGTGATAATGGTGATGATGGTGGTGGTGGTGGTGGTGATGGTGATGATGATGATGATAGTGATGATGGTGGTGATGGTGACAATGGTGGTGATGGTGACAATGGTGACGATGGTGATGATGATGATGGTGGTGATGATGACAATGGTGATGATGATGATGATGATGGTGATGATGGTGATGATGGTGGTGATGGTGACAATGGTGACAATGGTGATGATGGTGATGGTGGTGATGGAGAACCATAAAATCATCTCTTCTTTACAGGCCATGCATGTAACCCATGCTTGGAGTTCGGGGGTCTTTCTCAAGTTTCTGACCCAGAAGAGAACCTCTGAGTTAGCCTCCGAGATGTGATAAGCTCTGACGGGCCTTTCTGGGTGGACGAGGTGGAGGGAGTTAAAATCCTGTCTTTTCAGGCATTTTCCTACCCCATACAATTTTCACCATCCACACATCAAAGGTAATATGTTTCGAGAGGACATAATAATAAAAACCGTTACATCATGAATACACCATTTATCGTTCCCTTACTTCCGTGTAGTTACCCATGAGTTAGTTACATGCACGGCCCGTTGAGAAGAGATGATTTAATGGTTCTCCAATAAGTAAACTCGCTGACCGTCTCAACCCCTGGATTCGGCGTTGGAGAAGGCTTTCCTTGTACCCGACTCACGCTTTACTCAGGAATTCTGCTTCCAGTGAACGTTTTAGACGGCGGTCTTGGTTGGAGCCTGTTGCATCTGCCTCTCTGCTTAACTGACCTTCTGTCCATCTCGGACAACGGTGACAGTCACGTTAGGGCAAAGCTTGAGAGAGCTTTATAACATTCGACCCACAAAAATGTCGCAGCCACAGGCCGCACAGAGGACTGTCCCACACCCTACCCCGGCCTCAGGCACCCACAGCGTGCTCGTACGCATGGCTGGTGGTCCGCGGTGCTTTCTGGGGCTGGTGTCAGCTGCCTGTCAGCCCGCCCGCACACCTCCGAGCAGGGAATGCCCTGAGATGAGATCACCACCGTTTCCCTGATCTTCCGGTGCTTTACTAAGTGATTCTCCAGGGTGACCTTGCAGTAAGGACTCCTGCGGGGTGGGGGAGGTGGGTGAGGGGGGTGGCTTGTAAAACCTGCTGAGAGAACCACCCACCTGTGCCCAGAGCAGTTGTTCTGGACAGATGAGTCACCGCGACAGAGGACGGGGCTGTTAATGAGCTGTGCTCTCCTTAAACCGTTGAGAAGGATGTCACTGAAAACGGATAATTAAGCAGAAGAGAGAGCTGGGTTCTGGGACACCCGACAGCTGGACTGTCACTTCTGGAACCAGCTGTGGGCATCTTCGCACGGGACCCAGCTGGGGTGAGCCCCCCGGGCCAGGCTCCGCTGGCCCTGTCATCCTCTTCCCACCCCGCAAGGTGACGATGTCCCCTGCATGCCACACTCTGCCAGGACACGGCATAGCTTAAGCCCAAAGTCACAGTATTGTGCTATTTTTTGTGTGTTTACATGTGCACATGCACACATGTGCACACACATGCACACACTCACACATATGCACATATACACACATGTACACTCACACACACTCATATGCACACACTCATACATATGCACATATGCACACATGCACACACATGCACACACACATCTACACACACATGCACACACTCCCATGCACACACTCACACATATGCACGTGCGCGCACATGCACACACACTCACACACTTGCACACACATGCATGTATGTGCACACGCACACACACTCACACGCATGTATATGCACATGCACACACATGCACACACTCCCATGCACACACGTGCACGTATGTGCACATGCACACACATGTGCACACACTCACATACACACTCACATATACACACATGCACACACATGCACACACACAGTTTTTCATTTCGCTATTTATGTATCTTATTTGTAAATTCTTTTATGAATTATTATAATTCTCCCCTAATTAACAGAGTATGTGTTTTTTAATGCGGACGTAAAACTTTAACGCTGGCCACGTGTCTCCCACGCCATTTGTGTTCTGAGGGCAGCCGCGGTCTCCGGCCTTAGGAAAAAGCATCGCCAGACGAGACACAGGAGCTGTGCAGTCCTTCGGAGAGATCAAGCAGTTTTCACATTTTTAACGGACGCCACATCCCTTGTGATTCTGGGATGCGCGGACCTCAGAGAAACACATACTTGTTGTTTACCGCGACCGGACGTGGCTCTTTCTCGAATGCATCGAATTCTCTGCGTTGACAGCGGTGGGGCGCGCAAGAGATGACAGCGCCGAACGCCACCGACCATTGGAGAAACGCGAGGAGCCAGGACGGGCACAGAAAAAGCGGTGGCCTGACGTCGCTGTTGGTAAAACCGACAGCTCGGTGGTGCCCGGAGACGTGCGTGATAAGCCGTCCTCGGAGCGTGAGCCCCAGATGAGGCCTGGGGAGGCCCAGGTGGGGCGAGGGTGGAGTGACCGTCCGCGTCCCGGCAGCCGTGTGGCACACAGGCGCGTGGAGACCGCTCAGCAGACGAGCGAGTGCGCGGGGGACGTGGGGGGCAGCGTGCCACGCGCCCGAGCGCCGGCTGAGCGGAAAGGGCGAGGCCGACGCTGTCATCGACCTTCAGTTTCCTTATCAGCTGCCAGCTGCTCAGCGTGGCGGCCGCTGCGGGAAAGGGACATCGCAATGACACCGCATCGGAACACGACAGCATCGTCGGCATGGGAAAAGCCACAGCGAGGCCTCCCGGACGACCACGTTAGAATAATCTGCGCCACCGTATTCCATCCGCGGCCGTGAAGTGTCGTCGGACTCCGTCTTAAAGCGACAGTCTGTTTCTTGCGTGTACACGAGCCGCGTGCCTTGTGGCTTCAGTCTCGGAGAGAGTTGGGACGAACTACGGCTTGCGTTTGGAAGAACGAGCATGCCACACGGCCACCGTCTTTCATGTCATCAGAGAGTCCACGTGTGTCGTCGGCCAGTGATTTAAGGTACTGAGCCGTTGGAAGCCATGTGGCCAGATCACGGTCACCTGCCACGCCTGGCGTCTCACGTTGATTGGAGGGACAGAAGCAAGAGAACTTTGTAAGCAAAAGTGTCTCTTTTGAATGATGCTTCTCGGATTACCAGTAAACGACTATGTATCACTTTTAAATGTCTGCTTACTGTTTGTTTATCTTTTACTTTGTCTCCATTTCACCTTGTTCGCTTGATCTGCTGGGATTTTCAGGGGCCTAATTTTTAATGTAAAAATGTTACCAACTTTAAGTAGTTAAGTGTATCTCAGCTTTTATAAGAGCATATTTCTTCGTCATATTGATGAGAATGTTTGAGTCTACATTCGTTTAAATATTCGGCTCTTGAATCAAAGCATACGTCGTGTGGGCGGGGACACATGCGCTGCCCACAAATCAGTTGTTTATTTAGTGTTAGAGACTTTGCAGGCCAACTCGGGTGGCCGCTGTGATGGCATGCTGAGTGACAGCCCTCGCCAGCCCATGTCTGCAGACGAGCCCAGCATATCCGCCCGTGGGAACCAGGGCAGCCCGTCCCCTCCCCCAACACCCCAGGTTATGCCTGTCTGCAACGCAAGCCCCAAACGGCCCCGAGTGGGGTGCAGGGTCGTCCTCCCCCAGACTGGGTCTGCATGGCAGCAAACGGCTGCCAGCTCTGCCCAGCGCCAGGTCCAGTGTTGGGCAGTGCCAAGGGTCGTGGTCTCTGGTTATTAAGATATAGCAGTGTTACGAGGTGATGGGGAACACGGAATTATTATACAAGGAAACGTTCATTCTGCCTTTTATTTCAAAAATCTTGCTTTTTAAAGGGGAGAGATTTTCATCTGGTTAGAAAATTTTCTCTGCGTTGATTATTATACATTTCATATATCCTAATGGAGCTCGTTCACAAATATTTGCAACACTCGTTAAAAGACAGGTATGATTTTTCTGTTTCCTTTCTTAGTATTTCAATACAAAACATCCCCGTTTGCGCTTGTTGACAAATATAAAGTATTATTTTTAATATAGATTTAATATAGATGATATGGTCCTTCTTTAATTTTAAATATAGTGCTTATATATCTGTGGGCATGTGTTACAATCAAACAGTCTAATTTTTCTAGCGAGGAAAACTAATAAGAATAAATGTGTATCATTTGTAAAATTACGTCATCGGGTCATTTCAGAGGAAAGATCAACGTAAAAATCCTTGTGTGTTCTCAACCTTCATAAGCGGAGATTCTGCAACAAGAGATGGATAGAATTGCCCAGGTGGTACACCAGGCAGGTGTCAAAGCTACGGGGCTTCCCCAGGACCCTCACCGAACATGTGTGCCTCGTTTCTAAATTCAGAGAAGCGGCACTGAGTGTGCCTTACGGAGGGTGACTCACCGACCGCCCAGGGCCCCGATCGCTGATGACGAGCCTCAGGACGAAGACGCAGAGCAGAACCCTCCCTCGGCGGCAACAAAAACTCTCAGATGTGACACTGGTTTTCAGCAGGGCACACGGTCACATAATCCCCTTCGCTTTTGTTTAGTTTCATACCGATAATATTTTATCAGCAAGGAGAGGGGGTGAAGTACGAAGCAAACGTTAGAGCAGGCAACTAAAACCTTTGGAGATAGGTCAGGCGGGAGACAACTTTTATTTTCGTTTTGCTTCACCTGGTAGGTGATACTGCAGGTGAAGAGCGAGAAAGCTGGCGGGGCAGGGAGGAGAAGGAGCCAGGAGACCTTTCTGGACAAGAGGCAGAGGATGCTTTGGCTAAGACCCACACAGCTGTGACCCTCTAAGGCAGTTGGTTCCTCCTTTGTTAAGGAGAATGGCCATTTAGGACCCTTCCAGAAAGAGAGGGGAGGTGGGGCGGGGAGGGTATCCTGCAGCTCGGCGGGCACCGCAGGAGACAGTGACGGGGACATCGCAGGTGGCCGGTCAGGGGCGGCGTCTGACTGTTTTTGGAACGAAGGAATAAGTCATCGGTGTGAATCCCACCCACCGATTAGCAACGGCTGAGGGCGAAGGTTAGGGGCCTCGTCACTCTGGCTGGTGTCAGGCCATTCAGGCCTGCTTCGGTCGGCAGCCCGGCTCGAACGAGAGGAGATAAATCCATGGGGACATTTCCGGAGACGCCCTCTCGAGAAGGACAGAGTCCCACTGCAAGAAACAGTCCCTCAAAGAGAGGCACTCAAGGCAAATTCACAGGTGACACCTTCTGTTAATACATGTTCATATTAAAATTTGCAAACCACTAACAGGGCCATGACTGATAACACAGCGAGTGGTACACGGCATGAAAATCGCAGGAGCGGTTTCTACGGTGTGCCGAGCGGCCCCTGGCTTCGCGGTGACGGTGTGAGGCTGGCGGGGTGGACGTCATTCCCGAGCCTGTGGCTGGCTGCCTCTTGGAGGTGCTTCCCAACTCAGTTCCAGCTTCTGCGCCAGGGAGCCGCTCGCGTGATCCGTGGTTTCATAAAGCACCCGACGGGCCGTTTCGTCCGCCCCATGGTGGGGTGCGTGGCGTCGATCAGAGCTCGTTGTGGCGCCGTAAAGCCCAGCTCTGTGCGGGGTTTCTGGTCACGCGCAGGCTTTCGAGACGATGGAGCGTCCGTCGATACGGTTTCTTCCTTTCCGGAGACTATCTGCTCTTCCCATTACAAACCTGGACCACGGGACAGTAACCCTCCGGGCTCTGGGGGCTCAGAGCCTTCGATTTTGCAACCAGTGTCATGGTGAGTCCCCATCACATCGGCGGCGATGACAAATTCTGGCCAAAAAAAAAAAAAAAAAAGAAAAGCAGCTGCAGTCCGGATGGATTTTACGCTTCCTTTTTGCATTTTCATTCTTTTTCCCTCTCTCACATGCACATGTGTATTTTTCCGTTTCCTTTAGAAACAAACGTTTTCGTTGAATGGACGTTGGCGCACCTCGGAGATCACACGTTTCAGGCGGCATTTACTCCCCTGAGGACTGGGACGTGAATGAGAACGGACTTGCCTTCCGTTTCCACAGCGGCGGGTGCTCCCGCAAACGCGGACCCCTGGTTCACCGCGGGGATTCCGGCCTTCTCTCCCCTCTCCCCCTCCGCCCCGCACACTTGATTATAAGGGCGCCCCTCAAACATCCGGGGACAAAACGTGTGAGAAACGGGGCCACGGGGAGCGCAGCTGGGACCTCCCATGCAGACGCGGCCGCGGTGGGCTGTCACCTGCTGTCACACTCACAGCGGGGAGCAGCGCCCAGCGCTGGCTCGGAGCGGGTGACAGGCGTGGCGGGAAGAGGCCACCACGTTGGGGTGTGTGCACAGGGATGGCGGGGCAGGGGGCTCGCCCGTGCCTGCCGACGCTCTGTGTTGATGCCCGCCGGGCGGAGTGGCAGGCGCGTGGCGTGGCAGCTGTGTCCCCGAGGGGACTTGCACGTGAGGGACACGAGCCGGGGACTGGCGCTTCCCCCACTTGTGAGCACGTGGCCCGGGGCGCCCATTCCTGCACCCGCATCTGACGCAGCCTCGGCCACGCACGTGTCCATGGGAGCACGGTGCATGCGACCGCGTGCAGGACGCGTTTGCAGCTGCGGCTGTGAAGCGCTGCTGAACCAACGCGAATCGCAGTGAGAAGCACTGCAGGTGTGAAGCCAGTCATCTGTCTGCAGGTGTGAAACCACTCACATCTGCAGGTGTGAAGCAAGTCATCGCATCTGCAGGTGTGAAGCAAGTCACTGCAGGTGTGAAGCCAGTAACCTCCTGCAGGTGTGAAGCCAGTTACCGCATCTGCAGGTGTGAAGCAAGTCACTGCAGGTGTGAAGCCAGCCACCTGTCTGCAGGTGTGAAGCCAGTTACCGCATCTGCAGGTATGAAGCCAGTCACCTCCTGCAGGTGTGAAACCAGTCACCACATCTGCAGGTGTGAAGCCAGTTACCTCCTGAAGGTGCGAAGCCAGTCACCTGTCTGCAGGTGTGAAGCAAGTCACTGCAGGTATGAAGCCAGTCACTGCATCTGCAGGTATGAAGCCAGTCACCGCATCTGCAGGTGTGAAGCCAGTCACCGCATCTGCAGGTGTGAAGCCAGTCATCGCATCTGCGGGTATGAAGCCAGTCACCTGTTTGCAGTGTGAAGCCAGTCACTGCATCTGCAGGTGTGAAGCAAGTCACCCCGCAACGATAATGCTACACACTTAATTTCCCGGGGAATACAGTGGTTCTCACTGTCTCCACAATAATTTGCTTTGGTTCGGGACACACGTGTATTTCCACAAGGAGTCCAGAAGGAGCAGATTTTGGTTCGTTTTGGCTTTTCTGCTCAGTGATTCTTCGGACGGGAACCCCTCTGTGGTATCTTTTAGTGATGATGGGAACTCAAACCCGGGGGCGCTGGCTGAAGAAGCCATGATAATCCGAGCCAAATAATTGGCTAATTAATTCATCCCTAATTGTATCATCACAGAGAATGACAAAATACACAAAAGCAATCAGAAAATACCATGCCCCCCTCGCCACCGCACTGTCCCTGGGGTTTTAAGGCACGGGCGCTGTGAACGAGGCCTCCAACGGGGCTTACTGTCCCCCATTCCCCCTTCGGTGGCCTTCGCGGGAACACG
>PVKZ01008830.1:0-13750 GCA_004027375.1 Macroglossus sobrinus
TTGAAAGGACTTATACACAGAAATTGTCAGATCTCCACTTTGAAAAAAAAAAAAAGGGCTTTAAATGATAAATACGATACCTGTAGACAATTTCTCAAAAGTGAATTAAATGAGCTTATCACTTTAAGGAAAACAGCCAACAGTATTTACTGGCAATTCCAAGTCTCCACTTAAAAATCAGAATTGTGGAAAACTCGTAGCTGCCACTAAGATTGATAGCCTTCTGGTACTTTCAGAATGTTCTAATGAGATCAGAGGGGTAGTCATCAAAGCGATGTTTTTAATATTGCGTTGTGAAATACGTCAACATTTGGGAAATCTTCATAACTCAGTAAACTAACGTTTTCTAAATGATCTATGTTGGATGTCACAGAATCCTGCCTAGGTAAAAAAAAAAATCAATTTGAAGAGCAAGAGATGGACCAAACGGATTTTAATGTAATGAAGTATAAAAAGTTAATTGATGAGGTTTCAGATTTGACTCCATGATGAATCTTTAAGAGACTATAATTTGTCCATTTTGGGTATAAGATCAAAAAAGACTATACACAATATTATCTGAAAAAGATATTAACATACTCCTCTCCTTTTCAACTACATATCTGTGTGAGGCTGGATTTTCTTTCTATACTTCAAAGAATGTCACAACAGATTAAATGCAGAATCCACTATGAGAATCTGCCACTAGAGAGACTTATGAAAGTGTCATTCTTCTCACTACATCATTGTATATTTCGAAAGGTATATTCTGCGTAAAGTGTTTTTATGAGAATTTACTATTTTAAAATAAATTATTAAATACCATGGGTTGGGTTGTGCTTTCTCTTTGCACTTTTCATTACGAACGCACGAAATAGGGATGGATATGGCTCACATCGACAAGAGGTCTTTGGAGCTCTAATAATTTTTAAGAGAGTAAGAATCTTATAAACCAATAGCAAGCAAGTCATTACACTGCGTACCTGAAACTCATAGAATATTACGTGTCAATTATACCGTCATCAGAAAAAAAAAAAATCACCTGATTTTTTTTTAGGCTCACGTTTGGGTTAGGGGGCAATAAAGTATAAAAGATCAAGAAGTAGAATTTCCGCATTGACTTATGCTGCTTGAATTGTTCTAGATTCAGAACATTCCATCCTCCCTCAGAAAGCGAGGGGAGGGAAGAGCGCCAGGGGGTTAGGGCACCGGGTTCATCACTAAAGGAGCCTTTCCCGGCAGGGTGCCCTGCAGCTGTGTCCAGCCTGGGGCCGCGCACCTTGCTCAGAGCTCTGGGGCGGGCCAGCAGCTCTGCCTTCCATGTAAGGAGCTGCCCCGGAGGTTTGGGACAGCGAGCAGGTGGAGCCTGAGAGCCTGAGACGTGATTCCTCTAAAGCCACCTACGCAGGTATGCGCCTGGGAAGTGCTCAGGCACCCCAGGAACAGGGTCCCCAGGCCTCTGCAAGAGGTGAGGACGGGAAGACAAACTCAAGACCTCCGGTGAGCACCCTGAGTCACCACCACCCCTTCGAGAAGACCTGTTATTCATTCGGAGGCAGACAGACCTCTCTCTCCACAGCCCCCGAGGACACAAAGCCAGTTTGCTAATTAACATGTGACTCAGTCCCATTCCTGTGGTGAGTGATGCATGGTGTGGCTGCCAGGCCCTGGGACGCAGGGACAGGGCTGGGTGGGGGCGCTCCCCCAAGGTACAGCTGGGCGAGATCCAGCCGGGTCCTTGAGTCCTTCGTCTCTCTCTGCTCGGCACCTGCAAACTGGGGCGAACAACCCCCTCTTTGTACTCAAAGCCCCTGGTTAGTAAACTACGTCTCAGCGCTTGCTCTGTGCCAGGGAATGCCAGGGGCTGCACGGAATGAGATTCAGTCCTCACCGAAAGCCTGAACATGGTGGCATTTCTTCGCTCCTAAGCAGAGTTTCTGTCTACGCGCCACGCATCCAAAATGGAATTTTGTCCTGTATTGGATGCGTACACAGCTTGTTCTGTTCCGTACACACGTTAATAAATTCACCCTGCATCTTATAATAAAAAATATAGGATAAAGTTCCCCGCCTTATGAACTTGCCCAAGTGCACCCAGTCGGAACGTTGTTCACAGAAAGGTGAACCCAGCCAGGACTGTCTGTCCCCAAAGCCTGGGGTTGTCACCACGTTGTCACCCCAGGCTGCTGCCTCCCCTCTCCAGCCGGCACCTGGCAAAGCACCACTCCCACCCACGCGTCGCGCGCCTCCCTGCCCCCTTGTTCACGACGTTTATTTGTCAGAATAACCAGGTGAGACACCTTTTGTTCAGTTAATCCCACACATCTGAGACAGGTAACTCTGAGGCCTCCTACAGCCTAAGTCCGGGCCTCAGGGAGCTAAAATCGGACGGCTTGCATTGCGCATGTGTTGGCAGTACAATGTTGTGAAATAGTTTATGTATCGGGGACACTTCTCCACAGTGCCCGCCCCCACCCCAGCACCCCAGCTGTCTTAAGTCCGCAACCCAACAAGCCCCCCATCTTCACGTCATCCTGAGGTGGCCGAGGACCCCACGTCTGAGCAGACGAGGCTTCTGCCACAGGCACCCACACCATTACACATCCAGACGACTCCCAGGTGGCTGAAGAACCCCGTTTTGAGGTGCTTCTGTTGTCTTTACGGGGTTCCCTCTTTTTTCCCACGCACACGCAGAGGAGAACTTAACAAAACCCACTCGCAGGTTGGAAGCGGGAGCTCCAAATGAAGTTTATAAAACAACCGTTAGAACTCCTAACTTCAGTTGTCCCGTCTTTATTCTTTAACATGTCAAAAAAAAAAAAAATTCTGTGCTAAGATTAAAACATCTAGGCATCTAGCAGAGTCCTGTATTTTTCTCAGCACTTTGGATGTTTGGATGTACGTTTTAGGATCATCTAGGGGGAGAATAAATTTGTTGCTATTCCTTAGCATTTTTTTCCCCTTTTGTTTACCGTGGTTTTTGGTGCCCTTGAATTTAAAATATTTACAGCGTGGAATCTCGGGATTTCCTTTTAGTCTCTTTTAGTGCTTTTAAGCTTGGTCTCTGTCCATCCAAACATTAGGCATTCACCGATATTTTCTTCTTCTTTTTAATAGTTAATTTTTTTAAAAACACAAAGGTCAAGATGGATGGCGAAATGCTATGACCTCATTAGCTTTATCTTCCTAAAGAGATGACAGATTGTCCTGGTGGTACCATTTATTAAACAATTTTCTAATATCCCACGGCCGAGGGAGATGGGATTCAACCTGGCTGGAGGCTCCTTCCAGCCGTCCTGGCCTGCAGGTGGGGAGCACCTGGGCTGGGAAACACAGCTGTCTGCAGTGCACCTGCAGAACCAGAGGCAGGTGTATGGGAACTACTGTAACTATCTGCTCTTTTCTGCAAAACTAAACCTGCTCTGAAAACAAAGTCGACTAATTCTTTTTTGGAGCGCTCAGCATCTCCACGTCCTGATGAAGGACCTGGATGGACAGGCGGGTCGGGAGCCGAGGGGCAGAGACCTGGTGCGCTGACCACAAGTGTCCATCAAAGAAGCCTCTTCTTTCCCCCCAGTTAAGAACCAGAGGTGCACGTCATCAGTGTATTTCAACCAGGTATTTTATTGTTCCGGCAACTGCAAAATATACAAATTTCTGACAGGCGTCCCCTGCTTGATAGCTGGCACAGCTCCATCCCGGGTGACTGATTCAGACAGACATACAGAACGCAGAGAAGTCGTTAAGTCACGCGCAGAAGGCCCCAAGCCAACCAACGAACGACAGACCCAATCTGTACAGCTCTCTCAGGCTCCCTTACACGTATTAAATAAATAAATAGCACATCTGCTATCAAAATAATAAAAAAATAAATTTCAAGTATCACAAACGAAATCATCATTGGTTGTGTGTGGTTCAAACAGTTTTTTCCTCTCTCCCCCCAGCCCCAAATAAAGAGTTTCGTCCACGGTCTCAGGACAGAAAAAGGAGAGGGAGAAGCCTCCCCCCATCTCTCCCCCCACCCCAAAGTATGCAAAGTTAAAAATGAATTGGTCCCAGTATTTCTGTGAGGAGCGCAGCTCTGGCCACGGCCCCCGCCCCGGCCCCCGCTGATGGCGAGGGGAGCGTCAGAGTCACCTCTGACCACCAGAAACCCCAGCGGGCCGGAAAGGGGGACACGAGCAAGCCATCCTCAAGGGCGGCCCCTCTGTCGAAAGATACCAGCAGCCTACAAACAAACACTCACTGTCCGCCAGACTCCATCGGGAAGGAAGAGGTAAAAATACCGAGTCTTCAGTCCGGGAGGGATGTACACTCACACATCCTCCTGGGCAGACCCGCCAGGTGTGGGGGGAGGGGTTCAATGGGTGGGTGGGTATGGAAACCTCGAATCTGATGGTACGCTCTCTGAAGGGTGTCCCGTTTCCCAGTAATCCCAGAGACGTGTGCGTTCCCTAAAACCACCCCCTCGAAGGAAATAAGGACAGGAAGGGAAGGAGGTCTTCTCTCTGGTCCCGCTGCAGGTGTCTGGGCCCTAAACCCCCCCGCCCCCAGCTGTTTCACGGGCTGGGGGGGGGGTAAGGGTGTCAGCCTCACAAGCAGAGGGTGGCAAAGGGAGGTGGCCTTTGCCCCCAGCTCTGAGAGACCCTTCAAAGGGTGGTTTGCGCAAACTGTCACTCTTGAGTTTCCGAAGGGGTTCTTCTGGGCCTCGGGACACCCCTTTTCCTCCCTCAGGACTTGGAGCAACGAGGAGAAATCAGCAGGTAGAAACTACAGGTATTCAGAATCACGTGTCCCAAAAGCCTGGCTTTGAACGCCCCCCCCCTCCCCGCCCCAAAAGATGCCACAGGGGCAGGGGCAAGGGAGGGCACCCCCCCAGCAAGCCGCCCCCGAGCTCTGCAGACAGCGACGCTGGATGAAAATGTGGGGAACGGGGCTGAGTCCCCCCGGGAGACACGGACAGCCGCGGGGAGCAAGTGGCCCAGAGGGCTGGTGGCAGGAGGCCGGGGGCCCCGGCCCCCACGCTGTCTCCCGCTCAGCCTTGCGCTGATCTGAGCGCTGGCTCCCCGGCTGGTTCACGGGGGTCCCTCCGCGGCCCCCCCATCGCACAGGCACGCTGGACGTCCCACTTCCTTCAGGGCCAAAGCCCCCAGACCCAGATCTCCAGGCCGCTGGCGAGAAGGGGCGGCTTTCGGGTCGCAGGTCCGGCCGTGAGAGTGCAGAAGGCAGGGGCGCCGGGGGCCATCTGCCGGGGACCGGGGACCCCGGCCGGAGCCAGAGGGACCCAAGAGCCCCCGGGAGGCCGGGGCCGGGCGCCCCGTCCTCCTGCGACTCAGCCGGTGTCGCCCACCAGCGCCGGGGTGGGGAAGGCCGTGGGTGGCGGGGGCCACCGCTCCTGCCCAGGTGTCCCCTCCCAGGCCGACGACACCTGCACCCCAGGACCGTCTTCAACAGCCGGGAGCCAGGCCCCAGGGCCGATGTCGTCGCCCCGGTGGGAACATGTCAGGCCAGGACCCCAGAAATGGAGCCGAACAGCACAGGGGCGCCGACACCCCCTCCTCGGGGCCTCGGTCACCGCCGCAAGCCTCGTGGAGGGTCGGGGGGTCCCCAGGCCGGAGGGCGGGGGGCGGGGAGCAGGGGGGCGGCGGGGCCGGGTCTGCACATGCGCACGGGAGAGGCGTCCTGGGGTCTCGCCGGCCGACGGTCTCGGGGGGCAGGGGTTCTCTTGGACGCGAGGCCTCTCTTCTACGACCCCGCTGGTGGGGGAGTCTGGGGGTCGCCGGCCTCGGTGGGCGCAGGGTGCGCCTCACTGCGTCCGCGCGGGGTCCGCGCCGCTCGGGGGG
This sequence comes from Macroglossus sobrinus, assembly GCA_004027375.1. Taxonomy (NCBI): domain Eukaryota; kingdom Metazoa; phylum Chordata; class Mammalia; order Chiroptera; family Pteropodidae; genus Macroglossus; species Macroglossus sobrinus. Next base: position 5,823 of record PVKZ01008830.1, read on the forward strand.
CCCTTCACGTCCTGCGGGCGGGAGAGAAGAGGGGCGACGGCGTCATTCTCGCTGCCGACCTGGCTGCCCGTGCAGGGGTCTAAGGCCATGCGACCCTCCCCCACCCCGACAGAGCACGCGGGGACAGCTCCACACCCCCACACCCAGGTGCGGTCACCGGGGACCACGGAGGGGGAACCCGGGTGACGCGGGCACAGGGCCTCGCAGGCAGCTCTGCGGCCGGCACCTAAGGGACCCTTGGCCCACGGCCCTTCGGAGCCCCGTCTGCCCCTGCCCCCACCCCGGGAAGTGACACTAAAAGCATCCGAGGGAGAAGCGTCACCCCCGAGATGCTGGCCAGTATTGATACCCCCTTAAACAAATGTTTTTCTGTCAGCTGGGGACAGATGGCTGCCACCTCGCAGCAGCAGTCACGTCCCTTTACTCAACCTCCTGGATTCACCCCGCCAGAAAGGGAAACAGCTTTAAAAACTGTTCCCTCCCGTTCTGAGTGTCCCACCGAGACTGTCGTAAGGGGGTGGGCAGAGTAGAACCCAGGCAGACAGATCTGTCGGGCCCACCCTGGCCCACCCTGGCCACCCCGCCTGGCAGAACCCAGGCCCGGGCTGCAGAAGCCTCCAGAGCAGGGAGCTCCGCCCACCCCCGCCCCCAGCCTGCTTTCCGGGGGACTCCAGGGAGGGGCCAGCTGACCCTCTGACCACAGGACATCAGGCACCCCTGGGAATGCGGCCTCCGCTGGGGAGCCCTGTGGCCTGGGGTCACAGACCCCGCCAGCCAGTGGGGTCGGAGGGTGAGGGGCCGCGGAGTCCGTCTGCCACGGCTGGCTCCAGCCCCCCCTCAGATACCCCAAGACCAAGGCTCCGAGCGCCCATAGATGAATGTGATGCAACAGTGACACGGGACCAGAGACACAGGCCATGCCGACTGCTCACTCCCAGCCCCGTCAGCACACACGGAGGGACGGGGAAGCGGGAGAGAGGGGACCCGGACGATGGCACTGCCCGGAAAGCATGAGTGGCCTGGCACAGGGTGTACGGGCCACACACGTCACAACGGCTGGTGCCCACACAGGCCGGGGCGCCCCGCAGGGCGGCAGTGCCGTGACTCTGAGATGCGGGGGGGGGGGGGGGGACAGAGGGCGGCATGCACCGAGCCATTTACCTGTCCAAGGTTAGTAAGGAGAAAACTTTGAGAAAATGTGACAGACAGTTCGTCTTTCAAGCATAGCGGGGGGGAAAGGAAGAAACATGTTGGAAAAGAACAGGACCATCTCGAGCAGCATTCTCTTTCCGGTGGCATTTGGAATTTAAAAATCAAGGACACTTCGGGCATGGTCTGCCGGCCCGGGCAGAGGGTGGGGGGGCTGCACGGCGCCACATCGGACGGGGAAACCACGATCACTGGGCACAGCCCCTAAGACCCCGGGGCCTCCCCTCCCCCGCCGCGTGGCGCCCCTGCTGCTCAGGAAAGGGAACCCCACCAGCCTGTGCAGAGGGGACAGGAGGCCTCAGACGCGGTGGACGCGCCGGGCCAGCCCGCCAAGTCGCCCAGCACCGCCTCTCCCTGGGCGGCGGGCCGGAGACGCTGCACGTGCCACCGTATCACAGCACCTCGGGGCGCTGCTGTCCCCACCGTACAGACGAGGACGCCGAGGTCCCAGAATGAGTCCAGAGACGGAGGGGAAGGGAGCCAAGATCAGACCAGGCTCCGTGTGACATTTTGGGGTCCGCAGCCCCAGACGTGGGCCCGTGGGCCCGGCCGGGCTGGGCACTGGGACCCCGTGGAACGCAGGGGTGAAAGGTGCAGAGGGAGCACATCTGGGCTGACCGGGGGGAGTCCAGCCAAAGGCACCATTAGCCTTGGAGACGGGCAAGCTCAACCTCAGAAGCAGGGGACGTGCCCGTATGGCCCCTCCCAGCAGGAGGACCCTCCCTCCTGGCAACATCAGGCTACGGGTCGCACGGGGCAGGAGACACACAGGTGCAGGACCGGAAGGCTCCAAACCCAAAGCTGAGTCTTCCCACCGCAAGCGCCAGGCGCCCGGGACGGGGACGGGGACAGGGACAGGGACAGGCAGACGTGGCTGGGCTGTCATGACAGCGGCCCGGAGGCGGCGGGCAGCCTTCAGGGCTGGGACACCCGGTCGAGTCCCGGTTCTGTCACCGACGGGTGGATCGCCGTGGGCAAGCCACTTACCCCCGGCCCCCGTCTGATAAACAGGGACAGTGCCTGCCCTGCCAACGTCCTGAGGTCATGTTAAGGACCAAAGACACAGCACACGGGCAAGCACGCGTCCCGCGAGCTGCAGAGCATGACGGAACACGTGTCACTCACGGGGCGACGTCTGACCCAAGCACGCGGCCGAGGGCGAGCCGCGCTCGTGCTCAGCGGCCGCACCCAGGCCCCGTCCACCGCCGCACGGATGGTTGAGGCGCCCCCCTGAGCAGCCACGGGGAGCACGGGGGGCGGGGAGGGGGACACCGCCTGGTGGCTGTGACTAGAACCGCAGCACGACGCCCCGCGTGGTGTCCGGTGAGGCTGGGGACCACCGCGGCGGCGGCCACTCTGGCGGACACCTCACCGGAACTCTCTGCAGAGCTGAAGCCGAGGGGACGCCCAGCGGGCCTGAGGAGGAGGCCGCTGCCGCTCCTGACCGTGACCGTGAAGGCAGGGCGGCGTCCGGCACGGGACGGCCCGGCCCAGAGCGACGGTCTCCAAACAGACCTCTCTGGAGTGTGGGGCCCTAGAGCCTCCCCCCCAGGACAGGGTCCCCGGCCAGAGCAGGAGGGAGAGGCCACAGGGCCCCCCGGGGGACACAGATCCTCAAGTCAACGGCGGCAGGCACGGGCCAGGCGAGGGGGCAAGACGGGGTTTGCCACCACAGCGCCCGGGGACCCCGAGGGGAGCGAGGGGGCCTGGCTGCAGCGCCAGGATGCAGAGCGAATAACCGGGCTGGATCCCCTAAAACACGTGGATCCCCTCGGCCCTCCTCCCTCCTCCAGATTGCACAAAGACTGCCATCATCCTCCACGTTCCCACAGGCAGGAAGCCAAACTGGCAAGCAAGAAATAGGTGCGAGCAGCAAAATGATTCAGAGAAACATACTTACAGACAGGCTTTCCCTAGCAAAGGCTGCAGAGAGAACAGGTGGAGAGAGAGGGAGAGAGAGAGAGAGAGAGAGAGAGAGAGAGAGAGAGAGAGAGAGAGAGACAGGTCAGTAAAGGGACACGGGAGTGTCCTGTCAGAGCCGGGGGGGACCCCCCGACATGCGCCCTCCGTGACTCGGGGCGGCACAGCCCGACGCACCACCCAAGCCAGCCCAGGCCAGTCCCCCAGGCGTCAGTGACGGGGGCCTCTGCACATCCAGCTACGACCCACAGTTCACAGAAAACATGACGGTAGACACACACCACTGCAGTTCCCAGTTTCCGTAAAAAACACCTCTAATTTTAGACCCGAAAGGAGGAGTGATCAGACACCTCGAAACCCTACGCCCGCACTTCGGAGGACCAGCAGACTGGTGGCAGGGGTGGGAGGGGGTGCGGGGAGCAGCTGATGATGAAACCCGACACTTAGAGCCAGGGCGACACCCAGTGCCGCTCCCCGTTCCACAGGGGGGAAACCGAGGCCCAGGGAGGTCCCGCCGCCCGCACACACCCACGTCACACCGCCAGACACCAGCAGACTCCAACGAGCTTCGGGGGGGACAAACGAGCTTCAGGGGGACGCTGGAGTTATCAGGGCCTCGGCGCTGAGATCACAGACAAACCGATTCACAGCCGTGATCTCTTCCTAAGAGGCCAGGCCTGGTGACTGGCGGGGGGCCGGGGGGGGGACCCAGATTTGTGCCAGGGGGATTACTACGCCTCACACGCTGGCAAGGATTCCCGGCTGTTGTTGCAGGAATAAAAAAAAACAGTTTTCTGAAAATAAATCTTATTGCCCAGCAGCCAGAATCGTTCAGGCTTTAACCTGCACGGCAAATCAAGGGAATCTAGTTGGTTTTCTGCCGTTTGGTTGTCTCGCTACCTGCCGTGTGAGCAAGTGGCCATTTCCAGGCCACCGGGCCCAGCGGGCTGTCGCCGGCCCACTCTCCACGGGCCCCTCCCACCTCAGTGGGGCCATGGCCAGGGACGACGCGAGGACAACACTCAGCGTGGGCCTGGGCCGGAAACGTCGGCCTCGGGTAGCAGAGCGGCCCGGACACTCCTGGACCAGGCGCCGTGGGCAGCTCTGCTCCGTGGAAGCCAATGCCACACGGCCGCTCCCCCCGGCTTGGCTCGCGGACGTGGTGGCCCCCTCAGGAGGCCCGTGCACACTCACGGCCACCATCGGGCGGGGGGGCGGGCCTGACGTGGACCCCCCCGGGGAGGCACCAGCTTCGGGGGCTGTCCCCACGTCCTGTCCCACCAACGCCCGTCCGCACGCAGGCCTGGGTCCGAGGCCACAGCCGCGCCCACCGGCGTGCTCTGCTCCCCCCGACCCAGACACGGCACGCGAGACGCGGCGGCGAGGAGGGCGCGGGCGGCGGGCTGACGCACTTGTCCGGGCAGCTGCGCGGGCACCTCCGGGGACAGGCAGCTGGGCAGCGCGGCGGAGGCAGAGGCCGCATGCTCCTCAAAGCTGTTGACGCGAGGCTTTTTGGTGGGCTCAGGGCTGGCTAGTGGGGTGACACTATTGCGTCTCATGAGTGGGTTAGGTCCCTTCTTTGCATCCTAAGCGAGACAAAGACAAAAGAGAGAAGGCGACAGTTACAAGGAAGAGGGAAGGTAAATAAGCCAACAACAACAACAACAACAGCAACAGCAACAAAAAATCGAAACCAAACAGAAGGTGTCTGTCTCTCGGCTTCTGGGATTTACTGATAGGACGGGGCCGACCGCGGGGAACGGCCCTGTGACCGCAGGGCTGCCGTTTGCCCTGTGAATCCCGGTCGGCGAGATCGGGGGGTGGGGGGGTCTCCTCCTGAGCCCCCCTTTACCGGATCACTCCAAGACACACACTGGGACAAACGCAACATTCACAAAACAGGTGGGAGGAGATGAGCAGGACACCTTCTGCAGTCAGTCACAGCTCGCAAGGACGTGGGACAGAGGGGCCTCGCCTCCGGCTCCGAGGAGGGCCCTGGAGGGGAGGGGCCGGAGGGGCGAGGCCCGGCGTGAGGCTGCACGAACCACGGAGGGGACAAGCCAGCAGGAGGGCAGGGAGGAGGGGGTGCTGGCGCTGGACTCTGCCCTGAGCCACAGTCCTGGCTGACCGCAAGCCAGGAACCCGCCCTGTGCCCCCCAAGCTGCGCCCGGCTCCAGGCAGGAAAGGCGGGCTTCAGAGGGCCCAGGAGACCGCAGACGCAGGGGGCCGGAGGAGTGGCAAGTGGCAACACGCCTGGGGCGATGGGATCTGACGTCCCCTCGGCCTGTCACCGCGTGGCTCGTGGCCCGGGAGCCCGAGTCGAGGTCTGTCTGAAGCGCCGAGACCCTGGGAGCCCCGTTGGGCCCAACCCCACTGCTGGGGGGTCCGGCCGGAGGCGGCTCCCCACGGAGCCGCAGCAGACGCAGCACCCGCCACCCACACACGTACAGAAGGGGCCGTCACTGAGCCGAGGGACGCCGTCCTGTGCTCCAGCCGGAAGCCGGGTCCTAATGCCAAAACCTCCTGGCCACGCTCCCCGGGGAGGGGGGTCTCCTGTGCGGACGGGAACGGGACACTCGCTGTGAACGTGTCGGGCAAAGCGCCACGTCGGGACAAAGCGAACTCCAGCTTCTCTTCACGGCGGACGCCCGGGCGGACATCCGGGGGACCCGACCGGGCTGGCCACCCGACCTCAGACCCCGTCCCCAAGGCGGGACTCGGATGCCGCCGGGCACCGGGGCCTCCTGAGGACACGTGGCCCCCGCCACCCCTCCTGTGTCTTCACTGCCAGACCCGGAGCCTCGGGCCACACCTCCTTCCTCACGGGGCTCGTCCGTCGGCAGTCCCGAGCCCACGTGCACACAGTGAGACGAGCAAATGCACTGATGCCGCGTTAAACTGCTGACTGAGATGCTGCACTCGGGCACGGCCGAGAGGCCGAGAGGCGCTGCTGCTGCTGTTTTCGCCCCTAACTCTGGAACGTGAAGGTGCGAGCTGTCCCAGAGCACGGGGCGACACTGACTGTGCTGCGCGGCTACGTTTAAGAGCAGGACGGGCCTTCCTCTTTATAAAACATTCGTTTCTTGGGTCAAGGACGAAGGGAGGAAGAAAGCGTGGAAAGAGAGAGGAAAGATGTCAAGGAGCCACAAGAGGGACAGGACAGGAGCCCAAGACGCGGGGAACGGAGCGGGAGAGAGTCACCAGGCGCTCCGAGTTCCCGCAGGTCGCCGCACGGGAGGGACACCGGCGGCAGGGACAGGCGACGCCCGCCGTCGTGGGGACAGGAGGGGAAGGGGCGGGGGAGCGCACGCACCTCGGGCCTCTCCCGGTGCGTGTTCACCGACTCCACGTTCAGGTAGATGGACTCCACGCGGCAACCTGGGCGAGGGTGGCGAGAGAGCGATCGGCTTCTGGTCGCAGGGGCCAGGCCGCCCACCGTCCCGGGGGGCAGGGGGTGCAGCCTGGCTGGGGCCGCGCCGCCACCACTCACCGTAAGCGACGGGCGTCAGTTTCAGGACGGTGTGCAGGGGGCACCTCAGGTAAGGCATCTCCTCTGGAAGGAGGAAGGGAGCCATGATCAGGGGTGGGGCTCGAGGACGGCCATCGGCGGGCCCCCCAGTGAGAGTCTGCCACCACGGTGCCCTCGGGGGCCCGGCCGGGCAGGGTGGCCCTCCCACCCCACCCCCCCGCACAAGGCTGATGGCCCCAGAAAAGACAGCTAGCCTGAGGAACAAAGTCAAGCCCCCCTTCACACACAGGGAGTGAACAAAAAGTGCCTCCCCCAACAAGTTGGGGGTGTAGGGACTCAGCTGGGCCTCGGGCAGACGCAGACTTAAATGTTAAGTTAGTTTTCTGGGCCGTCCGTTCCTTACAGGCGAGCTGAAGAGCAGAGCTGGCCCCTGCCCTCGGGGCCCAGGGCCCCTGAGGTGGGCACGGCCGGGCCCTCAGGGGGCTCCTTCACGAAGCCACCACGTGTCACACGCGCTCTGAGGTCTCCCAGGGGAGGGCCAAACTCAGAGGCTAGATTTCCTCCTTTGCGCCAGGGGCTGCGCCTGGCTCCCGTCCCCCGACCCCGAGGACGCTTCGGGGACAGCGGCACCTGCACTCTTGTCCAGGAAGTAGGCCAAGAGGCACCGCAGGACGGCCTGGTGACAGATGACCAGCACGTTCTCCTGGCGCTCCAGCTCCATGATCACTGGCTCGAGGCGCTGCACCAGGTCCTGGTAGGACTGCGGGCGGAGGACAGGGAGCCGCATGGGGCAGGGGCAGGGGCGGAGCCACCTCGGCCACCCAGGGGTGACCCAGAGAACACCCACGGCCCACGGCTCAGCACCCGCGGCCCATGGCTCAGCACCCAAGGTGCCCCTTCCTGCTCTGACTGAGCAGGTCCCAGAGGCCGAGGGCCAGGGCGAGACAAGGGGACAGCGCCACGGGCTACGCGGGAACTGACATAGATGGGGTGCACGTGGGGGCGGGGCGCGCACGGGGCGGGGGGCGGGGCGCACACGCACCTCCCCGGTGGGGTACCGGTAGTAGTACTTGTCCTGCTCGCGCAGGGCGTACTCCTCCGGGTAGGTGTCCTTGATCTCCTCATAGGTCATCTCCTCACAGACGCCCTGGAGGGGACACCTGGGGGTCACGTGAGGGAACAGCCCCCACACGGCCACCTCCCTGGGCCACCTCCCTGGGCCACACGCGCCCGCAGGTCTCAGGGCCCTCGGGGTTTGCAGCAGAGGGGGCAGGAAGAGGCCTCCCTGCTCGATCGCCCCGCCCCCTGACCCATAGCCCCGCCCCTGTCC
>PVKZ01008831.1:0-13710 GCA_004027375.1 Macroglossus sobrinus
CCCTCCTCCCTCTTTCTCTCTTCTTCCTCCCACCCTCCCTCCTTCCCTCCCTCCCTTTCGCAGTAGTGCCCAGTCACACACCCCTATTATTCTGATCTGTTTTGTTGTGTTTTGTTGTGTTTCACTCTTTTCATTTTCTTCACACGTACACACATATAGCTGGGAGTAGTTCTGCAGGGTGAGAAAACATGCTACGATCTGTAGAGTTAAGAAGTGATTCTGGCTTTCTGTCCCGTCTCTGCTGTGATTTTGAAATGTCTGGCAGGTGGGTTTTGCTCCTTAGCGGGCCTAACAGTGGCAGGCGTGGGGGGGGGGCAGGCGTTGAGGGGCTGCCTGGCATCGGATGACTAGGCCAGAGGTCACGAGCAAGGCCGGGAGCCCCCCACAAGGGGGCAGGGGCTTCGGCTGCCGGCGTGGTAGGGGAGAGTCTGGTGGTTCATTAGGGACTGTCGGTCGTGTAGGGTACAGGCTCGCTGAGAGCGAACATGTGGGCAGACCTGGTCTTAAAGCAGACAAGCTCTGCGCCCCCACATTACCCGCTGCACAGCAGAGGGGAGAGGCCAGGACCGAACCGTCTTAGCAGAGACTGAGTGGCCCACGAAGCCCGCGATACCTACTGCCAGGCCTTGCACAGAAAACGTGTGCCGACCCCCCGCAGAGGGACGCCAGGGGAGGGGGGGAGGGAGAGAGTGGAGGTGCCAGGGCCACCCGCTCTCTGCTGCGCCCTAGAATCCGCACGGGCGATCCGTGTCGCGTTCTGAGAACTGAGAAACGCGGGCGTGGACGATCGGGGCCTCCGGGTGGCTTGCCAGCGAGAGCTCAGACATGCAACAAGGCCCCTTGAGAATCTAATCTTTGCTTCAATTCTTTTTACGGACTTGTGAACCTTGGAACTTTTTTTTTTTAAAAAGCGTGTTGGCGATAAGGGACATAAGCGTGGGGTGGGGTGGGGTCGTCATCCCTTCCTCCCTTAGAGATGAGACATGAACGCGACTCATTTCTGTGCCTCAGCGTTGGTCCTGTGGGTCCTTTTATGGCGAGATCAGAGAGAAATTCTTTGCATTTTTTCATCCTGGTAAATAAAGATGAACTTCCTCCTTTTTTTTATTTTTTATTTTATTTTATTTATTTTTTATTTTTTGGCATGAAATGACCTCTTAAATGTCAGTCTGGCTGCTTCTCTTTTCTAAATCCCCAAAGTTTCGAAATCTCTGAGGCAAGAAGGCCTCCCCTCCCCCTCCCCCTTTTCCTGGATTTCAGCCTCCCCCTTCCCTTCCCCTCCCCCCCCCGCCCTCCCTTTTCCTCGCCCTGTGGAAAGTCCTCTGGAGTTTCTAAACTTTGCTTTTCTTGTTTGTAGGACTTTAGAAGGCCCACCCCTTCTCCCCTGGCATGTGTTCAGTTAGAAAAGCCAGCAGCTAGCTAGCTGTCTGTTTGCACAACTCCGTGGAGGCAGCAAAGCTGTGTGCATGCACACACGAAACTGGCTTCTGGACCCTCATGCGGGGTCCAGCGAATCACCCCAAACCCGCACACAGAGGTACAGGAATGAGACTGGCACCGGACCCAGCCTAAAGCGGGAGGACAAACGGAACGACATCTTGGGAATTTCGAAAGAACGATTTTGGACGGTTTTTTTTTTTTTTTTTTTTTTTAATGCAGTCCACGCAGCTTTTGAGGGAAGGGGCAAGCGGGAAAAATTTTTTTCACACCCTTTAAAACATTTTTTTTTTTAAATTATAGCTATTTGTTGAAGGTTCACGCTGGCGAAACTAGGGAGCACCCTCCTGGTCCCCGTGAGACGCTAGACGTAGTCACTGCCCTCGGTGGAACAAGCAAGACAAGTATACGTAGTAAAGAAGATGTCCCCCACCCCCGAGAAAAAAAAGTGAAACTGTAAAGAAAGCTAAAAATGTCGTTTAGAGATTGGGGTGCGCTTGCTTCCATCCCGCGGACAGAGGTCTTAAAACCACAGCACTCCGATGTGTGTCAGCGTCCCCGGTATGCAGATGACCCTGTGCGCTTTCGATTCATCTTTTGGGGACGCCTTTGTCTGCTGCTTGGCGTCTGTCTGCAGCTCTTTCTGGAAAACAGGCCTCAGAAGTTCCTCTGAAATCACCCCACCCTCACTCTCTGTAAGTGACTCTAGCTTCACCCTCTCTTGCCCCAGGCAAGGGGTGAGCTAGTTAGTGATCCCCGCAGTTCAGGGCAGCCAGTCTCGGTGTTTAGGGGTGGGCTTGTGGTCCTAGGCTGCCCCACGGGACTCAGTCACGGGACTTATGTTGCAACGGTTTGGAAAAAGAAGTCCTTTTTCTTCCCAGATGGCTAGTTGTCAAAATAGTGTAAGCTGGGGCTCAGAACGCTGGAGGGCAGGGGAGGGAGAGAGGAGAGCGAGGAGGAATAGAAGGGAAAGAAAGGGAAAGGAGGGGTGAGGGGAGGGGAGGATGGAAGGGAGAGAATCCAGCACCCACTGAAACTAGAGGCGACTCTGGGCTTTTTGTGGTGTGAACTTCCTTTCTGCTCCAGCTGGTGTGACTTGAACTTGGGTCACCCACACAGAAAGGACCCTGCCTGATTCAATAGCCTACTTAGAAGCGGACACAAAATCATCAAAGTAACAGAATGGGTACCAACCGTCCAGAGGGGCAAAGCTGGCCGTAACTGCTGAAATCGGACCCCCAAAAAAGTTAGAACGCACGCAAAAATTCCCCAGGTTTTTGAAAGTTATCCAGAGAGACCCCTTCTTGATTCCGGGGCTGGACCGAATTGCTTAAAAGTGGGTGAGAGTTGACAACATCAACAGCCACCACGCACAAATTGTAAACCCTCGTGTCCAACCAATAACTGGAATTAGCAATTTTAAATATTTTCTTCTGTCTTTACATGGTAGACCTTTCACAGTTGTTTCTATGTTGAGTGCCGTATTTGTCCTCTTTTTCTTTCTCACGCGTCTGTCGTTCCTTCTAAGAGCCTCACTTTGTACTCACCTGCAAATTTCCAAGTAATTCGTCTCAACGCACGCACCTGTTCGTGCTTCTGTTTGTGCTAATCTATCTTTACTGAAGTATAATTGGTAGGCAATGAAGTGCACGCGAAGTTACGCACCCAATGAACCGCCACTACAATCAAGAGAGTGAGCATGTCCATCACCTTCACCATGAGTCCTCGTACCCCCTGGTGACCCCTCTCTCCCGTCCCCCCTCACCCCACCCCCCTCCCCAAGAAACCACTGATTTGCTTTTTTTTTTTTTGTCAGTGTGGATTAGCGATTTCTAGAGTTTTACGTAAGTGGAATCTTACTTTGTAGTCTCATATATATATATATATATTTTTCATTTGACTCCTTTCACTCAGCATAACGCCTTTGGGGTCCACCAGTGCTGTCCCAGGGGTGTCAGCAGTGCCTTTGCTTTTTAGTGAGGTTCCAGCCGATGCGTCTACTGTCCTTCATTTATCCAGTCACCTGTGGATGGACACTTGGGTTGTCCATCAGTTTGCGGTCGCTACAGATAAAGTGTGTCCGGCCACGGTGAGGTCCAGGCCTTGTGTGAACGCGAGCTTTCTCTGCTCTTGAGAAATAGCTGAGAGAGGAGTAGCTGAGGCGTGTCGTGGATGTGTTTACTTTTTAAGAAAGTGACCGACTGTTGCAGCCCACCCAGGCCCTCCACACCCTCACCAGCGCGTGGCGTGGACAGCCCGTTCAAGTTAAGCCCTTTTAAATGGCTGCACGGTTTTTCCACGAGCTTCCTCCTGATGAACTTTCACCCCAAGTCCTGGATTTCCAGCTCTAGAAACATCTGCATTACCGGATCTCCAGGGCTTTGGAAGAGCATACATATTTAAAAACGCAATATATATCATCAGCGAGCTTTCCACAAAAGCTGTAATAACCGACGTTTCCCCAGCAGAGCATTCAAAGGTCCTTTGTCCTCCTTCCTAACGTCACCACTCATTTTTGCCCGCAGGAGACGTTATAATAATAACTCGTTTTAATTTTTTGCACATCCCCCCCTCCCCCTCCCCGACTATGTTGAGCTTGGAAAGAAAAGTCGGTTATTTTTACCAGCAACAATGGGTTTATTGGGGAACAGCAAAGAATTGCAATTCTCAGGGCGAGCGGGCTCTAGCAAAAGCCACACACAGGTCCTTCGATGGAGGAAGAGGAGGGGGCTGGGAGGGTTTGTTTTCAACGAAAGTCCAGCTGCAGAGAAGAGTTCACAGAGAGTTCCAGTAGGAGGTGCAGTCTGCCTGGCTTCCTGTCGGGTGTAATAAAACGGATGGTGATGCTTTCCCGCTGTGGACTCTCCCGTTGGGGTCAGTATGTGGCAATTCTTCCTGTAACTGACCAGTAGTATTGTGTGAGCGCGCCCCCTGCCGGCCTCCCGACGCCATTCTCGTGAGGTTTCCTCTTAAATCATTCTCGCAGCTTCTTACGACGCTGAGTTTCTTTTCCTAGGTTATTGGCTAGTTCTTGTTCATCCGCATGTTGAGCCGTCCACGTATGGTGCACATTTTAAACATTTTTGTGAGCTCTTTTTATAATACAGATTTTAAAATGTCATCTCTTTTTTTTCAAATCTATATATTTTTTTTTGGTCTTTAACTTTATGGCATCTTTGCCATCATAAACTATTTAAAGCTATTTTTTTTTGATAACTTCCGACTTCGTGTCTTAGTGAAGAAAGTATGCCTAACTCTTGGATTGTACATGCAGTTTCCTATACTTAATGTTCAGATTTTTTTTTTACTGATAAAAATTTAATTCTTCTTTGATGTTTATATACTATGAAATAGGAGTTCAGATTTATTGTTTTCTAGTTAGAAAATAATTTGGATCAGCACCACTTGCTAAATAAACTGTATATTCCTGCCTTTGTCCTATATCAAATTCCATTATTAACTGGGATTCACTATAACTCTGTATTTTGTTCTACTGATTTATTTGTCTGTTCTTACATCAATACCAGACTGATCTGATTATGCTCAGACATTTTTCATTCCATGGAACCTCCAAGAAAGTATTATCTAATTCCATACACAAAACGTTGGGATTTCAATTGGAATAAAATTATACACACACACACACACACACACACACACACACACATATCAATTTTGGAAGAGTGAATATTTTTATAGTAATGCTTTCGTACAGAAACAGTATATTTGTCTCTTAGTTCAGATCTTGTTTCATGTTTTTCAATATGATTAAGTTTTTTGTTGTCAGTTAAGTATATCATATGTCTATGAGTATACGTACAATATAAAGAACATCAATACAACAAATGCCCAGTTTAAGAAATAGAGCATTGTCCATCAGTTCCTTCTTGAGTGCACTGCTCTTTCTCCCGCTCGCCAAGGTATAATCTTTATCCTGTTTTTTTTTTTTTTTGTGACAATGATTCCCTTGCTTTTCTTTATAGTTTTACTACTCGTGACTGTTGCTCTAAATCATATTTATTTTTAGTTTTTTTCCCATTTATTAACCCTGATAAAAATGGAATCAGACTCTATATTCTTCTTGGAACTATTCCTGTTATTCAACTTAATGTATGCGAGATCTATTCACGTTGATGCAGGTAACTGTATTTTGTCATTTTTACTGCTGGGTCCATTGTATGGGTAATCTACAGTTTATTTATCCGATCTACCATTGATGGATATTCGGATTGTTTCTAGCTGTTTACCGTTATCTCATAAAAATATCCCGATGCACTCACGTAAGGGTTTCTCTAGGGCAGTGGTCTTCAAACATTTTTCGCTTGCATAGTCACTAAAAGAATTTTTAAAAGTCTAGGTGCTCTCTTGAGCGTTTTAATTGCACTTCTATATTTTTTCATCATGGACGTTTGTAAAGAATGAAATTTCTAGCGCATAGTAGATATGAACATGTTAAGTTAAACTGCTACTTCTTTTAAAAATAGAAATAACAGAGAAATCAGATACCCACCCTAAGCTATTTTAAAAATACATGAATGAGCTATGCGTTCGTTTTCTCATGGTCAGAAATTTTACATTTTTTTTCCTCCTTCCTATCTGTCCATGTACATCCCCCACAGAATTGCATCTTATTGTAATGGATTTTTATGCTGGAAAATCTTGATCGCCCTAATATACATTTCCGCCACAAAAATATCTATGAAAATTGAAAAAAAAATTCTGTGACCATCGGCTTTAAAACATCAAGCTTCTATAGTTAGTTGTTATTAACGTATTTTTAGGACACAATGGATCCACGCAACGCAAACATATCATGACATTTGTAAAATAATTATTTAAACGTGACTTTTTTTTTTATTTTGGAAATGCATCTTTCTGTGGGTGGATGAGACTTTTTCCCCATTGATTTCATGTGTGCACGCATGACTCTTATTCTTGGCTGGAATGAGACAACGCTCAGATCGATTTCATTCCATTTCGTTTTTGTTGTAGTCAAGACGGACACTGAGAAACCTTGTTCACCCGGATAAATACGTAGGGATAGAAACAGATTTGCTATGTATGACAATGCCACTCAGTTCTTTGAACTCCTTCCACGATCAATGCCCAAACCACATAGCAATCTATCGTTAATTTTTAATTATCTATATCAATGGCTATATCTGCCTTCCTTTTTGTTGAAAATAAAATATAGTGTTAACTGCTTGACTTGTGAAAAGACTTATTCGCCCGTCGTCAGAGACATTCGATTTCATAATAGCCGGAAAATATACTCAAAAATCTTTACCAGATGTGTCAAATGGCTGCACCTTTTCCTCTTCCGTGGAAAGGCTGGAAGTTACCTCATTTATCTCCACCTATCTAAAACTTTCAGAAAACAGTGGCCTGTTTTGAACTTTTAGAAGCTTTTGTCCATATGTGTTGAAAAGTCTTTAAGTAGAAAATTCCATCTATGGACGTTGCAAAAGTTCCATATATGGACTTGATGCATCCATCACGAGGTGTCACCCGTGACCTTACGTGGGCCATCCTGTTTTGTCTGAACCCCAACCCCTTCCCTTCCTAATTATTTGAAAGTCAGTCCTAAATATCCTATCATTTCATCTCAACACTCTTCAGCACATAGCTCTAAGCAAGAAGGCTTTCCCTTTTATTAACAGCACATCTGAAAAAAAGGAGCATGGAACATTAATTATCCAGGCAGTGTTCACGGTTTCCCATCTGTAATTTTTTTCTTTTACATTGTATTGGAATACGGATGCCCATGAGGTCCATACATCGCAACGAACAGGCGGGCGGTGTGTACACCTGCTTCCGGAAGGGCCGTCTGATAATCATTGATGATTGCTGCCATGGATGATGAGTGTTGCAAAGTGATGATACTCTTTCAGGTTGCCTCTTGTGGCCTTCTGCTCTGTCCCACCCCCTGTTTTTCTGCTCTTGCTTTTTTTTTTTTTTTGGACCCTGTGACACGCCCCAGGCTCACTTTGTATATAGTTCCTCTCCCCATCATCCACTTCCTGCTTCCTTTTTATTCGAGAATGGCATTTAGAAACTAAGACCGGTGTGCTGAGTGCCTTCATTGCTCCTGCGGTGTTGCTGACTATAGTGTCTCTCTCAGCGGACAGCCAGGCAACCCGGGTAAGTATTACTGATCCCTCCTCCCCCATTTATATCTGTCTTTCTAGCTATTACAAAAGAATGACCAGGGATTCATCCGGGTCATTCTGACTCCAGGCCAGCTCAGGTTCTATAGAATTCTCTCTTTGTTTATTATAATCTCTTTCTCTGACAGTGAGAAGCTTGGCTGTCATTAGCTACAATATTACATATGTACCCATCACCTACCCAAGGGCATCTTGGCTGCGTCCAAGTTTTGGCAATGATGAAAAAAGCTGCTATAAATATTCGCGTGCAGATTTTTTTTTTTTTGCGGACATAAGCAACATATTTTTAAATAAAAGGACGAGAAAGGAGGGCTTTCTAAGAATGACAGAAGCCGTCAAGAAAATATTTGTTAATATTTCCAGCCTGAGCAAAAAACAAAAACAAAAACAAAAAAAACCTCACCATGAGTAACTTACAGGGCAAACAGCAGGGGGTGCTATTTGCAAAACATTTGACTACAGCTGACAGTTCTATTTCACCCGGCACACTGTGAATTTAAATGAGCCGAGATTCTCCAGTTCTGTGACTATTTTATTTTGCTTTATTTTATTTATCACCTGCATGCCTGGGGCACATGTGGAAAATATGAGCCATCTCCTTTTATTAGCCATCTCCTTTTGTCCAAGAAATCTTGTAAGTGTTTAGACCTGTTAGGAATTGCTAGAGTTCAATTTCTACCTCACCGATAGGGAAATGCATTGTTAAAGAAGACATCCATAATTCCACAGATTTTTAGGGGGGAAGGGCTATTTTCAGAAGGCAGAGCTCCAGTTTTCAAGCAGTAGGTGTCTCACAGGATGCTTTGTAAGGATAATATTTGCTGTTTTTCTCTGTAGCTGTAGGGGAAAGGGAACAGTTTCTCTCTTACTCATTGCTGGCGTTTCTTTCACCAGCAATGGGAAGCACCTATGGTTTGAAGAACCATAACTGAAATTCTTTGTGTTAATGCTGAAAGAAAAAAGAAAAAGAAAAAAGAAAAAAAAAAAGAAAAAAAAAGGAAAAAAAAAAAAAGGAGGCCAGAATAGCCACAAAACTGTGACTATGGAAAGAGACAGGAAAAAAAAAAATTGTTGACAGCTGTAATAGAACGCCTTACTTTCAGGAATCATCAGTTAAAGTTCTTTCTTGAGTCAACATGAAGAAAACCATATACAAGAACAGAAACAAAATCAGCTAAGTATACGAACAGGCAGTTTAGAGGAAAAGGCATACAATGGCCCCCACAGAGAGCTAAGCGGTGGGCGGGGAGATGCCGGGCGGCCGGTCTGGGTCAGCGGCTGGCTTTGGGGTGCAGCCGGGTCCCACACGGTCTGCCTGGCTCTCCAGCCTGCAGACTCACCCCGGCAGAGACTCTGTTTTGCACAGAAGCGTTGCAGAGGTGCGGTGAGCGGGGCAGGAAGTGGAGCTGTTGCTGAGAACGACACAAACCCCAGCGCCTTCCTCTGGCCTCTCGGTGACAGGCTGCGGGTGTCTTTTCCAGAAAACGACTCGTTGCTCGCGGTCCCCGTGCCCCCGAGGACCCGGCCCCTCTCTCTCTCTCTCTCTCTCTGGCGGATAGTCTTTCCATCTGTCGCTGGGGGACTCCTTCAAGACCAGCTGTGGAACTTGCAAGATACTCCAGGACCTGCCAGGTAGCCGTGTCTGTCCCCTCTCTGCCTCTCTGTCCACCCCTCTCTCAGTCTCCACCCCTCTCATCCCAGGTCTACCAGTAACGATCGCGTCATTCCTCCTAGGCCTCGCTTTCTTTATTCCTAAACAATTAGGGCCGGGAATGATATACCCCAAAGCCTCAAAAAAGTGCAAGCTGAAAATATAACTGATCCTATAGTTTCCAGAGCTTAACATTTGGAACCCAGTGAGCGCAGACGGCAGCCCAGCTGTGATGCTCACGAGCTAATTTCTCATGTTTCACATACACACGTAGTGGCGGCTGCTCCCACGTCTGGGGGCTCGTAGGGGGCCCCCAGACGCTGCTAAGCAAAGGAAGGTGGCCCGAACCTCCTTCCCCGCTGCCCGGAGAAATCACAGGGCGCCCTTTGAAGATCGAGCTGAATTTGAATCTTCATGTCTGTGGCTTGATTTTGTCGACTATACCCGACGAGCTGATGGAGACCGTTTCCATTTAGAGAGCGGAGAAAGATTTGGGGAGCAGGACTCCAGGTGAACTGCTCAGGCCAACATTGGCCTTGTTATTTTTCTAATAAAGAAATAGAATTTGGTGTTTGAACACTATTTAGACTCCCTCGTGACACAGAAAGGGGATTCATGCTTTAGAGTTACCTTTTTTGAACCCGTGACGGGGAAAAGACCCTGAAAGTTGGCACACAGCAAGACCCTGACGAAAGGGTCACGTAGGTTTTTTCCAGGAGAGAAACGTGAGAGATGTTTCTGGGGGTGGTGTGGGGGGGGGGGCCGAGCGGAACCCCTCCCTGAGCACAGGAAGAGGAGGCAGTAAGGAAGAGATGGGTCAGGAGCAGGTGGACGGGGTGGGGGGGGAGGGAAGGGGAGTGGGCAGGAGAGAGATGACATTCTGGGGCGGTTCCTGGTCCAGGAGCGTCTAAGGGAAGGCCGCGGATGGGCGGACGTCCCCTGGGGAACCGCTGGCCTTCCCTCCGCGTCCTGGGGGTGCACTGCACCCTGCCCACCAACCCGGACTCACGGCGACCGCCAGCGCTGGGCGTGACCCGCTCGTCCTGGTTCGCTCGAGGCGGTCTCAGTTTCGGCGCCGAAGGGCCTCGGACCAGGGAGCCGCTCAGTCGCGGGCAAACCGGAATGACCGGTGGCCCTGCATGCCACGATCGCCACGGAACCCAGGGGACGATTTCTTTTGAGAATTGACCGAAGGAGGACACTTTGGGTGTCAGGACCCAGACCCTCGAGGCGGACGAGGGTCCCAGGGGCGGCGCGGTGGGGCCAACTTCCCTGTGTGGCCTTCTGGGCGGGTGGCACATGGTCAAGGCCACCGATGGGCTAAGCACGGGTCGCAGGAAATCACGCGTGTGTGTGTGTGCTCTCACGCGGGGCTGTCCCCGTCCTCTCAAGGGGACCCTCGGTCCGTGCCACGGGTGGCTGAGCGCAGGCCAGCCGGGGTCTTGCTCTGGGCTCGTCCGTTCGGCGACGTGTGACTTGCAGTCGCCGTTGTCGCTCGCCCTCCACTTCCTCGTTTGTCAGACGTGGCGTTTCGCGTCCGGCGTCACGTCCAGCTCCGGTGCGAGGGACGCCGGCATGTTTTCCCTTCCAGAACGCAATGGTAGGAGCTCCGAGGGGTGGAGAAGACGCGTTCGCCGCAGGTAAGGCCCGAGCGGGGTGACCCCTCGTGAGTGCCCGAGGACCGCGAACTCAGCACTGGGGGAGCGGGCCGCCTCTGGCAGTGCAAGGTACAAGGCCAGAGTCCCCGAGACCAAGGAAGCGCGGGTTCCCCAGGAAATCCAGCCCCTGGGGCCATGTGCCGGCGTCCTGTCCCCTCCGGGGTCACCACTTCCTGAACGCGACGCTTCCTGTCAGATGGTGCCCGCCTCCGAGCCCGCCTCCCGTCCCCTTCTCGCGACTTGTCAACTTAGATCGTGTTTGGAGGAAGAGGCTGTGAAGGCAGGGACGACCCCCCAGGGTCGGGAGCACCCCCTTGCAGCACCCCCCGCGGTCCCCACCGCAGGAGCACCGCCCAGCGCCCAGCCCCCAGCCCCAGCCCCCAGCCCTCAGCCCCCAGGCCCCTTCTCAAGGCTTTGCTTCTAGAACCATCCCGCTCACCAGGGACACACGGGCGCTGCTTGCTGGTCCCCAGAGGGCCTGGAAGAGCACCTCCTAAGGACGCGGGTGGCCCTGATGGCGGGCCAGCGTGCTCCTTCTCCGGCAGGAGACAGACAGACCAGCTCCGCGGGGACTTAAGTGGCCTGGAGCTCAGGGGTGTCTGTCTGTTCCCGGGGCACTTGGGAGCAGGGTGGCAGCTCCTCCGTTTGTCAACCGATCGCACTGTTAAGGCTGGAGCGGTGGCTGCAAACCAGGACGGTCCCAAAGCGAAACCGAGACCACACACAGCATGGGCCCCGGGGGCCCGCAGCCTGCAGGTCACCTCTGACAGTTGCGTTTGACGTGTTTGCAAATCTGCCCGGGTCAGTTTTTAGAGTTTCTCAAAGTTCGTTCCCTGCAGGCATTCTCAAGCTCCTTTTAAATTTTCTCTGAGGCCCGTGTCTTATGTCTCTGATCGGGTCAGGTGTTTGTGGATTTGTTTATTTGTGCTTTTTGTTGGTCTTGGTTCTCTCTCGGTGTATCACGCTCACCTGAATATGTGGTTTTATCTGTGTGGCAGGTGTCACCTGTGAAAAGAAGCGTTTGTAGACATCGTCGAGGTCCAAGAGGAATCTTTTCTTCTGGCTTCATTTTCAACGTCACGCAGGCGAGAGAGACACTGTCACAGAAGGACTGCCTCAACCAAGCCCGAGGACTCTGTCCTACTGTGGGTTTACGGGAAGGATGGGGTACTGCTGAGCGTTTGGCACTTTGGGGTCCTTTCTAAAAGTGACATGGGGGACGATGTCCTCCAGTCTGGGTGGACGGACGGTGGTGGGCTGTCATTTTTGTGTCACTGTGCCCTGCGAGGCCACCAAATCCCAAACCAGTAGTGCCAGTTTTATCTTGTTCCTCCTTTAAATATTCTCAGGGGAAAACATGGTATCCACTCTCTGGATTCTCATTCTGCCTGAATTTTGGGCTGGAAACGCCTCACGCTCCTGTTAGGTTTGAAGCGTAAGATTTATTTCATTCCGTCCGGCGCTCTGAAAATGACCCTCCGTGGGAATATTGTTCTGTCTGGCCACCATGACCCCAAGGTCAACGTTTCTGAGTGACTGTGAGTTACCGGAAGTCCCGGCCGGAGTCTCCACGTGAAAGCTCTCACAGAGGAAGCTGCTGAGAAGGTTAGTTATTTTCTTTGGCACAAGAAAGACTCATGGCTTTTCGCGAAAAACTTCTCGACCTCCTGGAGACCAGCTAAGGAACAGGTTAGAACTGAGTGGCTCCTTTCAAGAAAGTCCACAGAACTTAAAAAGTGACTCTGTCTTTTGTCTGGTGTGTGTGTGTGTGTGTGTGTGTGTGTGTGTGTGTGTGTGTGTGATTTTTTAGGAGAGATAAGCCGCTCTCTTCAGTGTATCCATGGGAATATTTCACGAGCATGTGAAAGAAGTGACACTAGCAAATCAAAAAGATATTCACAACTTGACACTATTGTCAACGTGAAAAGGAGTCAGAGTACCAATACTCGGTAGGATGGGATGTGAAGAGAATTATCGAGAGTGAAAAAAGTACAAAATGAACAAGAACTGGACCAAAAAAAAAAATGAGATTGCATGTGAGCTATGCAAATAATCAAGACAAAATAATAATAACAGGACACATCATTTTAGGAGGTAAAATCCTTTTTTTAAAAAAAAAAAAAAGAGGTAAAAGACAAATTTAGAAAACTCTTAGTGAAATGTTTTATTGGTGGAACAAACAAGTACACATGCAGTCGTAGAAGGAAAGGCTGCCACCGCCACCATCGGAAGAAGAATCTCGGGTCACAGCCTAGCTCAGTTTCCTCAAAAATTTACAGAAATTCTACCTCTGGGAAATTCAATCCATGGGTGAATCTCTGGAAAGATCGGGGCATCTGCCCAGCTGGGAACTGAATATTGTGCAAAAATATGGAAGAGGGTGTGCACGGATCGAGATCTGCTCGAAAAGCTCACTGTGACCAACAGTAGCTCCTGGAGGTAAGCCAGAGAGGACCCTCTTTCGTAAAATGACAGCTTGTCCAGGCATCAGCGTGTGGAAATAGGAACAGAAGCTTCACTGACACACGCTCAAGGTGTTTTATCCTTGAAGAGATAAAAGGAGAAAAGGTGAAAGGAGACATAGTCGAAAACGAATCGATATTCACACAAATACACGTTTTTTGAGAGGCTGGATAGTATTTTGACTCTGTATCTAGTTCAAATTGACAAGGAAGTTCTTTCTTATAGACAAAGGTGTGGTGTTATGTTGATGATTAACCATACAAATGATTGAGTATCGAACCACCCAGTTTATATCCATGTGGTCACAGAGCCTAACCTTGAACTCAAGAAGGAA
>PVKZ01008832.1:0-13824 GCA_004027375.1 Macroglossus sobrinus
GCGATGTTTGGAGAGGGTTCCAGATGAGGAAGCCACAAGAAAGCATTTCGTGTGCTGTTCCCCTCGCCCGGTCCCCGGGAGTTTAAGAAAACAATGCCATTTATTAGCTGAATAGCAACCCTTGTCCTAGTTCGCCTGGCGAGCTCCCCCTCTGTGGCTCTCTGCCTTTTGTTTCTAAGAAAAGGCAAATCACTGCAGCCTGAAAACCTCTCCTCTGAAAAGAACGTGCTGGCTCCGTTTGGCATGAAGTTTGAGGTTTTTGTCCCCGTGTTGGGTTAGTGAGTGAATCTTCTGCCTGGAACGGGGGGTCGTTCCCACGTGCCTTTCACGTTTCTCCTTCCGCTGTGTTAATCCTGCTGGGAACCGTGTTGGGGTGCGGACCCAGAGGAGAGGGGCACGCATCTATCTTTCTGGGGTGATGCTGCGCCATCCGCGGAATCCAGCAGCACAAACATCTCCCCGAGGGAGATGGCAGCCGTTTCTTAAATCAGTTGCAGTGATTTTCATGTTATTCCAAACACGGCTGCCCAGGGGTGGGTGCCTTTACGGAACCATTTTATTTGCTGGGAAAACTTATTGGTTAATTTGTAATCGTGGGACGCGTCTGACAGCGACTGGCACACCGAAGGTGGGGGAAACCTTCAATCAGATCGTCGGCTAAAACACCCATCAGGAATCCCCAATCATTTGTAGTATTTACCTTGACGTTCACAGGGAGGGGAGGTGAGGGCATGCTGTTTTAACAACACAGGAAAATGCTTGTGAGTCGTTTAGACAAAATGTTCTCTAGAGAATCGGAACCTACATAGTTCGTGTAAAGGACCTGTATTGATCTGCCTTCTGAATCAAAGGTTTCAGGGCGTGCTCAAGGTGCCTTTATAAAGCCCACCCACAAAACGTGTTAACTTCCCAAACCTGAGCATGTGAAGCCTCGTGGCGGTGCAGGGAGGTTGGGGACAAGGCAGGAAGGCTCGGACCTTGACCAGGGAAGCAAGCCCTGTGCGCAGTCACAGTACCAAGGACGTGCACGTGCATCCGTGTTACACACACACACACACACGTGTGCCTTTGACAAATCCCGGTTGCACCCAGTTACATGTATGTTTGCTTCTGCTTTCGTGCAGCAGCCACAGGCTGACTTCCCCCTACTCGCGTGCAAATCGACCCCAACCTCCATCTTTTTTGGTTCATTCCTTTCTGTCTTAAAAACGTTGGCCGGGGAGCACCTCTTCCCGGAAGCCTTCCCAGGTTTGCTCTCCCCTGTCTGTCCGTTGGACACCCTCGCGTCTGTGCTCCGAACCCCCCGGGCGTGCCCTCCCGGCTGTCGACTGCGGCGTCTCGTGACCACGCCTGGCTCAACCCGCAACGGGGGACCTGACAAAAGTCTCGTTGCATGACCTCTGGTCTGAGCCTGCATGAAATTCGGTCTCCGTCCCGAGCGCCCTTCTTGGCACTGGGGCTGCTCTAGAATCTGAGAGGTGTGACATCCGGGCACAGCGGTCACGGCTTCTCACCTGGAACCGTCCACAGCACCGCTCCCTGCCAGGAACGAGTGGCCCTGTGGGGTGGGCAGCTCTGTTTCTGGGTGACATTCGGCTTAGGGGAGTTATGTTAGGGCCGAGAGCCGTGGCGCACAGGGCGCTTGTGGCCCAGCTGTCGCAAAGAGAGAGAGGACAGTGTAGGGAGTAAAAGCCAGGTGGGCAAGTTCAGACACCTGGGAATCCACGCGCCCGGTGGTGGCTCTCCGACTGGCCGGGGACGCCCAGCCCGGGGGACGAGGCTGAGAAGTCGCTCACGGCCGGGCAGACGTGGGACAGGAATAGGAAGCTGAGATTGTTTTCTTGTAACCGGGCAGCCGAGCACAACCATTACAAGTGTGGCGTCTGGAGCCGGACTGAGATCGGGAATCGAGACGTGTACTTATTAGTTGTGTGAGTCTGGGACACATTTCCAAACCCTCACGTCCCTTATCTGCAAAACGGCACTACATGATCGCCTCCCGACGCTGACATGAGGGCAACGTGAATTAGAATATTTGAAACAGTGCGTGGGCCGTAGCCACCACTGCACAAGTATTTATCATCGCTGTATTATCATTATCATTATTATTATTATTATTATTATTATTATTATCATTATTATTATTAGATAGAACTTGGGGGCCATCGCCATGGAAACTGAAGCATTTCTCGAGGCGTCTGTTTGCCCCGTGCCCGTTCCTCGGGCTGTGAGCGCGTCCACAGGCAGGAGAGGCATGACGCCCGGCAGCCTCCTCTCGGGAGGGACTCCGTCCCTCACGCTCACCCCAGCAGAAGCACCTGCTCAGCTACTCTCTGTGTCTTGCCATGGAATAAACATACTTAGTATGTGTAAAATCCAAAGATATCACCGATTATAGATTTTTTTATGCAAATAACAGTAAGAGCGTCAATCAATATGTAGGAGAAATAATGAGTGTTACCCTGATCAGATACAGAACTACAGAAGAGCGCCATTCGTAGCCAACAGGAAGGTGGTTGCTGGCCTTGATCTTGACGGCCAGCACCGAGGCCCACAGGGCGGAGGGAGGCCTCGGGCAGACATGGCAGCTGAGTCTCGTGTGGATTAAGCCTGTGGCTTCGTTTCCACCAGCAAGAGCTTGATTTTCTTGATAGTGCTTTGAAATGATGATTAAGCAAGTATTTCAAGACAGTTTTCTGTCGTTCCCTGAAATGTCACGGCCGGGGAGATAGGCTCACGGAGTTTGGTGGATGAAATGGGGCCGCTTTGAAAGGATTTTGACAGACACCTTCACATTCTATCTAATATTTAATAGGAAACTGTTCAAAGCAGACTCTTCCTTAAGGAACATGTTTTTAAACCATGTTTTGAAAAAAGATATTTGTTACATAGCATGGAATAATAGTTACTATTACAGAAAATCATATAAAACATCCAAACGTTGTTTTAAGGGGAGAAGACCACATCATCTGCCTTGTAACAAAACCACGCTCATTTTCGAGTCTTTTTTTTTTTCCCCCAGCCTTTTCTATGAAGAAACGTTTTAGATCGCAGTATTTATAGTACGCATCCTATTTCAGCTTTTTATTTTAAAATAATGATGACATAACTTGAAATCATGATAGAAATGCGACAGAGAGTCCTCCTGTACCCTGAACCGGCTTTCCCTCCTGGAAGCACCTGACCTTACAATAGCATGACCCCAAATCCAGGACAGTGGCTTCGAAACGCTGTTCAGGTCTTATTCAGATCTCACCAGATCTCACAGGCACCTGTGTGTGTGTGCATCTGTGTGCGTGCACGTGTATGTGTGTGTGTGTGTGTGTGTGTGTGTGTGTGTGTGTGTGCATCGTACAAGTTCGTCTGTCTTTTCTTTCTACGTGATCGCCTTTCATAGTTTATGGGTTGATATGTTATTCATAATTACCTATATTTTTTTTTTTGGAGAGACATAAAGAGAGAAAGAGAGAGGGAGAGAGGAGGGGGAGCCAGAGATAGAAAGAGATTAATTCTAAGAGACGAACAGACTCATGTCATTATGGAGGCTGAGAGGTCCCCAGGCTGGCAGCCAGCAACCCGGAGACCCAGGAGAGCCACGGGTGCAGTCCTGTCCCCAGTCCCGAGCACGTGCCATTCCCGTCGAGAACCAGGTGAGCTGGTGGCGTAAGTTCCGGTCCAAATGCAGACGGCCAGTGTCCCAGCTCATCCGTTAGGCAGGCGGAGTTCCCCGAGACTCAGCCTTTTCTATCCAAGTCTTCAAGGACTCAGAGGAGGCCTGCCCACCCCGGGCAGGGGGCCACCTGCTTTGCACAGCGTGAGGGCGGGGAGGGGGCTGCTAGCACCTGAACGTGAGGTCGCGGCGGGAAGATGCCTTCTCCTGCTCACCTGGCACCTCCGTGAGCATTTGGGGTTTGACGTCGCATCCCGGTGGCGCACAGCTTCGAGAGCACGTCCTTGTTTACTCCTTCCTCTGTGTTTCACAGATACCCTGCCTTTTTCTGTTGGTGGGTAAATACCTGCAGGTTCTCACACCTGCTTCCCTTCCGGGGAAATGCGAACCTAACAAAAAACCATCAGTTTCCCTACCGGCAGGTGGATGTGTAGTAAAGTTTCATGGTAATTAGAGCCATACTCTAAATATTTAAATAAGCGACATCAAATATGGAAATGCGTTTCTATTTAATAATCCGGTGCTCGTTATTTGAAAATATCAAATGTTTCTGGAGAGCCTTGTTTGATCAGGGAAGCTGTGAGCCATCAAAGCACCGATGTGGAAGTGGGAAAAGTTTTCGGTTTGAGTGGATCATAGGCCATGTGCGTCGGCCTCGGATGAAAATTTAAAAATCCCGATGAAGGTAACAAAATGGACAAGTTTGTGGGATCCCGGTTTGTTATTGCGAGTTAAAAAATTATACCTAAAAATAGGTTAGAGTAATGTCAACCATGTGTAATGGATGGGGCGTGTGATTTTAAAAATGTATGTGTCTAATAATTCATTATTTATTTTTTATATTCCAATTACAGTGGATCTTCAATATCCTTTTATATCAGTTTCCGGTGTGCGGTATGGCAGTCGGACATTTGCATAATTTACTGAGGGATCCCCCCAGTCAGCCTCGGCCCCACCTGGCACCACACGGAGTTCTTACAGCATTACGGACTCCGTTCCCCATGCTGGCCCTCGCATCCCTGTGGCTAGGTTGTAACGGCCATTATTAGTTTTAACTTCTATGATCGAGGTCCGTCTCGGGCACAGGCTGACGTCTCTCTTTCTGTCCCCTGAGCGATGTGTGGTGGGGGCCAGTGAAAACCGTGCTTTCTCCTCTTCCCTCCCTGCTGACGTTTCACTGAAGACCCCACTCCTCCTGAGTTGTCGTCACCAGGCAGCTCTGTTGGTACGTGTGATGTCACGGAGCGGGTGCGTGCACGTGTGTGCGTGCGTGTGTGCGTGCATGTGTGCGCATGTGTGTGCATGTGTGTGCGTGTATGTGCATGCGTGTGTATGCATGTGTGCATGTGTGCACATGTGTGCATGTGTGTACATGTGTGCGTGTGTGCATGTGTGCGCGTGTGCGTGTACGTGTGTGCGTGCGTGTGTGCATGTGTGTGTGCGTGCATGTGTGCGCATGTGTGTGCATGTGTGTGCGTGTATGTGCATGCGTGTGTATGCGTGTGTGCGTGTGTGCATGTGTGCGCGTGTGTGCATGTGTGCGCGTGTGCATGTGTGCGTGTGTGTGTGCATGTGCATGTGTGCGTGTGTGCACATGTGTGTGCATGTGTGTGCATGTGCGCACGCGTGTGTACACATGTGTGCGTGTGTGCGCGTGTGTATGCGTGCACGTGTGTGTGTGTGTGCGTGTGCGTGTGCGGCCCGTCACGCACCCGGATGCCCAGAGCAAGGGCCCCCCGCGCGTCGCCAAGCAGGCACTGCTTCCGCCGACCCCCACTGCTCCGACCTTGACATTGGACACGTTAGCTGGGCCCCGGAGCAAATGAAAGGAAGAAACAGGTGTGAAATCAGCTTCCGGCCTCCTGGGCTGAATGAGGGGTGCTCTGAAGGCAATGCACCTGCCCCATTGTTTCGGAGGAAAAAATAGCTCTTAAGAGCAAATACTTACGCGCCTTGATGGAGACAAGCGACTCCTGTGTAATTTGAGTATAAACGGGTCCCTTTTTCTTTATTCCTTTTTTTTCTTTTATGATGGCTTCTATTAACTCTTTGAGGAAATGGCTTTAAAACTCAATTAAAACATTTCACTGCTGCTTGCTTTAAATAGAGCTCCGGGTCGGGGGAGGAGGCTGAGGGGGATGTGACTTCTGGAACGGCCGCAGGGGACCCCACACACCACTGTCCGCCCTGGTTTCCTTGTGACACGGGGTCCTGGGCTTGTTTCCGTGCTCCCGGTGGCTGTGGCGTGACCACGGTGACCCCAGAACCAGACCGAACCCCTCAGAGGAAATTATGTGAGTCCCCGCCGGTAACTTCGATGAGGTGTCCCTTTCCCTGTCATCTCAACTACACTGCTTTGCTCTACGGCAGACGGCCACGTTCCCAGTAACTTCAGATGCCTGTCTGAAGCGTCTTCTCTCTGAGACCCTACCCCGTTTGTCACGCTGTCCTCTAACCATCGAAGTGGGGATGGAAGGCAGACCTTGTCGGGGGCGTCCCGAGCTGAATAAAGTGCTTTGTTCCCTAATACCACGTGTTCGCCTATATTTTAACTCGACAAGAAGATTTCCTTTTAAGATGACCAACCCAGATCTGTTTCTTGGACACAAACATGTATTTCCCTCCCCTGTGCAGGCGCGTGCCCCGGATGTTAGGACACCGTCTGGGAGAGCGTGTTTGCATCTGTTCAGCAAACTTCACAAGGCCAGAGCCTGGAGCTCGGTCTTCGTGGTGCCTCCTCCAGGAAGCCAGGCGTGGTTGCTGCGGCTGTGACCCGTGCTCCGCTCGGAGACTTGGGGTGACGGGGCTGGAAGAGGGTGTGCGGCGTGCGCGCCCCGGGACCCTTTCCCTGAAAGGCCCGCCCCCTGCCTTCGCCCTGCTCCATCTCTGTCTTGCATTTCACCTGAGCAGCAGCCGGTACTCAGCCTCTTGGGGGCCTCTTGGGGGGGCCCCTGGCTCTGGGCCAGCAGCTCAGACTTGGACTTGAACTGCCCCGAAACGGGACAGATTTTCATAGAACTCAGATAACACTCAGCGGGAACAACAGTGCACCAGCTCGGTCCTCCGTGAGGGTGGAGATACCTTGTCGGTACCCGGGCCATCTCTCCGCAGATGCTCGGGGTCACAGGCCAGCTCGCTGGACATGCTATGAGCCTCGGTGACGCCAGCAGCGTGGTGTTGCCACAGCCGCAGAGAGATGATGGGTCACAGGCACCGACACCAAGAAAGAGGTGGGCGCGCCGAGGCTGGCGCACACGGCTGCGTGTCTCACGATGTGAACGTTCACGGTAGAACCACAACATGGAAATGAAAGATGACATCTTCTTAGTGATGGATGGAAACCGAGGCTCTTAACAACGTCCCGAACACTCCCTCTGAGGCAAGAATGAATGAATTCGATTCCTTCAAACTTCAAGTTCCCCGTCCAAAGAAGGAATGGGGAATCGTAATTGCAACGTCCAAAATTGGAAAGAGAATCACATCCGAATCATGTGAAATTATGTGGAGAACTGTCTGGTCGTTAGTCACCGGAGACATAGGAAATAGGAAACGTTATTACTTCGAGCTTATCCGCCTCCCTCCGTCTCCCTCCCACGAACGGCCGTGGGAGGGGAGACGGTCACGTGGGGCCGGGCATGGACTGTGGGGACGTGTTCTCTGTGGGGATGCAGACAGGGCGGGCCATGCCGGAGGGGCCCGCCTGAGGGTAATCAATCAGCTCAAGCATCAATGCCTCCTCCCTGCGTGGGGAGACGCTCGTGACCTCCGGATCTAGGGACCTGGCTTTTTGTGCGACATCCTGGACATCCTGGAATGAAGGCCGCAGGCGTGGCGACAGGCCTCTCCGAATGGGGTTCCAGGAGACGGGACTTCTGTTTAAAATGAGACTCGGGCCGGGAGGCAGGTCTCCGTGGTGACCGCTGTGTGCGGTCATCCGTCCGATGGATAACCGAAGGGGTGAGCCAACGCTTTTCCCCAGGGAGAACCCAGAAGTGGGGTTCCGTCCGAAACACGGCGGGTGCAACGCAAGAACGGCCGAAAATAACCAGCGATGGGAACCAGATCGCGAATTCCCAGAAACCGTGAAAAAGGGGTTATGGCGTCAGCAGGACCGCCGTTCAGAAGCGGGGTTGGCGGGGTGTGGGTGCACCTCAATGCTCTTCAGACTTTTAAACAATAAAGTATTATTTTCAAACGATCTCTTAGAGAGAGCTTCAAAATAGAAAGCGGACGAAATCAGCATTTTTCCCTATTACAAATGTATTTTGTACGTTTAGATTTACAGTATTTTATTAGTATATCAAGCAATTACAAAACGAAACTTTTATGGCATAAGCATTTGGAATCCGAATGCTGATGACAAAGCTCTGTTTCAGCGTCAGCATCTAATTTATTCTGGTATTATGTTATGGCTGCACAAAATTAAAATATCTTAATTGTGCGGATAGGAACATGCAAATACTGAATTTTTTTTTAAGTTTGCCTTGTGCTTTGAGGACTTCATTTATAAATCTGTTGCGAAAGCTTAAAATAAAAAACAAATGGGAACAAATTTTTCGGCTTAAACCAATCGGCAGCAACATCTGACTTTCTCTTGTAGCCAAACCGTGATATCTAACGAGTCTCATGGTGACACCCCGAATTGAAAGGTGGACACATAGGCAGACCCAGCAAGCCAAGCCTGACTCAAGCAAACACAACCAAAAAAAAAGCCACTTGAGCCCGAGAACTATTCGTACGGGGACACCGTCACACAGGGACACGTCGGGGGTTGTCTCATGATCGTGCGGGTGATGACGTAGTGGGACATGCGCAGGGCATGTCCTCTGCTGCAGGGGACACCGCTCTGCCTGGGACCTCAGGTCAGCACCAGCCCTTGAACTCCAGACGGTCAGTGCAGAGAGAGCGTCTCTGTTTCAATGATATCTCCGAGATGAACTCAAATATATCTGCGAAAGGTTGCAAGAGGTTTTCCCGTTCCAAAACAGATTAGAGCGGGTAGTCTACACCGATACCTCGGTCACCTCCAGGGGGCTGAGATTCGATAAGGAACCCCACGATGTTAACCTCGCTAAATATGTCTACTAAAAACGAAATTCTGTGCCACCATTTATGCAACTGGCAGTCCGTCATCTTTGATCAAATCCGTTCTCTACTTGAAATTAACCCTGCATTTTAAAACAGAAATTCGGAAACGTATTCTTAGCACGAGAGCACAGAAGGAACCAGAAGGAACCAGAGCCGGGGCCAGCACCGACTCGTCTCTGCCGGCTGCCGGCCCTCAGCTCCTTTCGACCCTCACTCTTCTGATGCCCTGTGTCTTCGCACCGTCTCCCCCACACCCCGCGGGGCTGGGCCCGTGTTTCTCTCCCGTAAGGACACCACACCGGTCCAGGGCCCACCCCGATGGCCTCGTTTTGACTTGACAACAAACCATCCCTTCAAATAAGGCCGCATTCTGAGGCCCTAGGCCTCCAACCCAGGAATTGTGTGGGGCACAAAACTCAGCCCATACCCGGCCAGCGTTACTGTGTTTGGTTTTATGCCCAGAGTGGCGACGAGGCAAGGGAGACTCGGGGAAGGCCGTGGCCAGCTCCTGGCCCCAGCCCGCCCTGGCCGACGCCGGGGCCTCTGCGTTGTCAGGGCGGCTCCCTGGACGGCAGCCCGAGGTCCGGGCCGTCCCCGATCTGTTCGGGAGTGTTGGTCCCGAGCACGCCGCTCCCCATCTCCAGGGTGAGGGGACACGGGGCCCCCGAGCTCTGGGCCAGCCTGCCCTGGGCCCAGGGACCCAGGCTCCAGGGACCATCTCTCCGAGGTGGCTCACGTCCCGCCTTTTCCATCCGAGATGCGGAGCGGCCCCCGGGGAACCCGGCCTGCCCCGCGGCCTGCCCTGCCCCGCGGCCTGCGTGCCCTGCTGCCTGTCCTGCCCTCCGGCCTGTCCTGCCTTCTGGCTGGCCCGGCGTCTCCGTCCAGACGGATCCCGGAGGCTCTGTGGCTTCTCACGGCCTCCCCGGCCCACGATGCTGCAGTCCTGCCACCATTTCTTTCTGATGGCACCGTGAGGCGTCCTTCTAGAACGTTCCTCCGTGTCTGCCCGGTACGCCCGACTGTCAGTGCAAAAATCAAAGCCACTAGCCTGCTTTTCACCATCTGGCCCTTCGCGAGCTTCTACACTCATCTCTGGACCCTTGTCCCTGTGGCTCTGTCACGCCAGCATTCCCACCGACATGGCCTGGTGAGAGTCTCCCTTTGCCTCCCGTGTCTGCTCTGTGGGATGTCGCCCATGCCACATCCCCTCGGACACCTTCCCGGTCCGGTTAACTCCCGCTCACCCTCGCTGGTCGCCAGCACAGCGTCCGCCCCTGGAAACCCCTCCCAGCCTCGCTCCGTCAGGCCGAGGGGCCTGGAATGTTCTCTCACGAGCCCTCGGGCCGGCCCACCGCTGCAGTCAGCAGTCTGGGCTCTGCCTGCGGGTTTTATTTCCTCCATCAGGTGTCTCTGCGTGTCGTGGGTTGTCCGTGGACCCCCCGAAAACACACACAGCGCAGCCGGAGAGGTAACGGAGAAAGCGAACGCGGGAGAAAGCAAAGAAGGCCCACGAGGCTCGCTGATGTCTGAGAAAAGCAAAGCCTGGTGCCCCCTCGGGAAGGCCTTTCAGTTTGGGGTGCAGGATGTCGCAGAGGGCGGGGAGCCGAGGGCTAGCACACCGCTCTCCCGGGGCTGTGTCGGAACCGTGAACCTCAGCCGGGGGGTGAGGTGGCTCTTCCCGGAATAACCCGCCCGCGGGCTTGGCGGTGGGGGTGCCGGCTCCTGCCCACGCCCCGGCGATGCCCACGCCCCAGCGATGCCCACGCCCCGGTGATGCGCTGGCTTCCTGTTTCCTGTCCGCCCACTCACATGTGACCTGCCTCTTCCTCATCAGCTATTGTCTCTCGAACATGTGCTTGCTTCTGATCCCGCCCGTCTTTCTGAAACGCTCACATCTGTCCTTGACGTTCGTCAGAACGGCTTCACCTCATGACGATTCTGCCCATTCAGTTCTTTCGGAGACTTAACCGAGAACGAAGAGCTGCCCTTGCAATTTGGCGATTCGGCCACCAGGAGGCAGGATGTCCCGGCTGCCATGGACACTGCACAGGCGCTGCTCAAGGCAGGCCCCTCTGGACCAGCCTGCCGCCTCCACTGGGGCCTCCCACGAACCGGGGGTGGTTCCGACAGCGCGCCCTGCATTCAGGCAGACCTCAGAAGCAGGGCCACCGAGCCACAAGTCAGCAAGGCGTTCTGTGCAGAGAGCAGGTCCCGCGTTTTCATAAGAGCTGGAGGCGTGAACTTGTCGTCTGCTCTTCAGAGCTCACACCACCTGATACGTCCTTTACAAAAGTACATTCTGCCGTGAGGACCTCCCCGACTCCTGGTGGGCTGTCCACATGCCGCGTGCCACTCAGCATCCCAGTTCTTCAAGCCCCAAGGTGTCCCTGCCCTGCAGCCCTGTCCGCCCTGTGCCCCAAGGAGGCCCTAGAAGGAACTAAAGGAATCAGATGCTACGGCGGCCGCGGTCCCTGCCGTGTCCTCGTCCTTTCCTGCCCGTAAGGGGAGGACTCACACGCCCCCTCCCCGTGGGCCCACGCGTGTGCCGGAGGTAATTCGCTTGCCAGGGTGAAGGCTGGTTCTGTCCTTGGGTAACATTTGGCTCTTCACCCGCTCTCTGGAGCTGCAGCCGGGCCTGGCCTCGCTGGGAGCCATGTGGCCTCGGTAGCTGGCACCACCACTGTCCCCGGAGTCAGCTCGCATCGCGCTGGCTTCCTCCGATGGCCCGGAGCCCTCTGTCTGACGAGTGCCACCTTCCTGCGGCCGCCTATTCTGCGTGCTGTCTCAGGGACACCTCAGGCTTTTGAAGGCTGGGGTCCTCTCTTTCTGTCTGAGAGCCAGGTCCCCAAGCCAACATCTGTCGCGGCTGCAGTTCTGGGGACTGGCTGTCCAAGGCGTTCTCCTTCTCCTGCAAGGCTTGCCCAGACATCTTGAGCAGGCAGCACGAACGAGATCGTTCTTGGCAAACTCGAGAGCGTGATCCTTCCCAGCAGACGCTCTGCAGAGCGCCAGAAGCTCGCGCGGATGGCTCTGTGCTCGGGAGGCTTATCGGTGTCCGTGGACTTGACCCTCGCTAGGCCGAGAGGATGTGCAGGCAGCTCTTGGATAGAATGAAGGAGACTGAAAAAAAGATCTGATTCTGAGCTTCTGATTTCATGAGCTGGCACTGCTTAGAACTGTGCTCAATTTAGGCGAGCAATGAGCGTGTACCGAGCACCTGCCATGTAGATGTCACACTGTCTCTAAGGTGTGCCCGTGTGACCCTCACGGTCACCTTCCAAGTGTCCTATTAGTGTCCCTTTGAAGGCTTGAGACCTGAGATCGGACAGAAAGGAATTTTCAACCCATGTTACACACATAATGGAGGTTCAAATGTAATTCTAGGTCTGGATTCTGCTCGCCTAGAATGCAGAATATATATTTTTTTAATTAACTTTTTTTTCTGATTTTATAAGCAAAACTCGTTCAATGTAGAAATTTTGAAAAATGTAGACTCTTCAAATCACCCCTCATCTATTACTTACTAATAGCTACTATCAACATTTTGATATATTTCTTCCCTCTAATGATTTCTCTAGATAATTTGTTAGATGATTAGGTGATAGGTAGGTAGGTAGATAGATAGATAAATAGATAGATAGATAGATAGATAGATAGATAGATAGATAGATAGACAGATAGATAGATAGACAGATAGATGAACCATAACATATTTAACCATTTTTCTTTTAGAAATTTAGGGGGTTATTTTCTTCCACAAATAATTCTTATATTTGTGATTTTTTCCACCGAGGACCTGGATATACTGGCTTGGAGTATTTGTACGTTGATGGTTCTAGATACCTATATCAAATTGATTTCTAGAAACAAAGTAAAAACCATTCATAGAAGTATATGAGCATATCCATCTCATCATATCTGAAGAGGCAACAGGAATAAAAATTTCTATATTGCGATATCAAAGATATCACATATAAAGAAGACTTCTCTTTATTTTCTTTTAGATTCAGTGGTTAATTTTTAGGAACTATTTTAGGTCAGCTTAGTAGCTTAAATACCCTTACATTTTTTGAGATTGATTTTGCATCCCTCCATGTGCATAGAAGATGAAACTTTTTTTGAATAAGTTTGAGTCTTAATAGTATTAAATAGAACATTGATGGTAACTAGTCATCGATCCGTAAGTATTTCTTGGATTAACTACCGAAATAATCTTTTCTCCTCTCTCTCCATCCACGTCTCTGCCGTTTGCTCAGCTCAGGCCACGCCCCTGTCCAGCCCTGGCCAGACCGTTCTGGTCCTGCCTCCCTGGCACAGAGCACGAGCCAGCCAGATGTCGTGCCACCTTCCCTGTGTCCACGGTTCCCCTTCAACCGGCTTCAGGAAGTGTGCCGCCTTCCAATTCCATTTATCCAGCCACTGATCACCGTCCTCAGTGAGGCTGTAAACCGTGTGCTTTCACGTATTTGTAAACACACGCCCTTGTACGTGGCTTCCCTCCTGGGAAAGCGGTGAGAGGCGACAGAGGCGCGGAGGGTGGACTTTGGAGCCGTGTGTCTGACCCGGCTCCGTCTAG
Organism: Macroglossus sobrinus; assembly: GCA_004027375.1. Taxonomy (NCBI): domain Eukaryota; kingdom Metazoa; phylum Chordata; class Mammalia; order Chiroptera; family Pteropodidae; genus Macroglossus; species Macroglossus sobrinus. Next base: position 13,335 of record PVKZ01008832.1, read on the forward strand.
CCCGCGGGACCTACGGCTCCATTGTCAGGACTTTGGCATGTTGGGTGTTGTGGCCGTCGCTGAAAATCAGCTGTGCCACTCTGAGGCTCCACACCAAGTCGCACCGAGTGACATCAGATCGGTCACGTGGTATCGACCACGGCTGGAGTATTTATAGCACGGACATCGGCAGACGCGGTAAATCCAGCGTGACGGATCGCTTTGACAAGGGGCCAGGCTTAAGGAAGCGACGGGGGAAACTCAGACCGTGCAGAAGGAACACAGAAGTGAGCTGTGCGCGTGGTCCCTGCCTTGTGAACAGCGCGAAGATTCTGAGGCCACCGGTATTCGCGTCCTGTCATCCGATGAGGCGAAGGAGTCCCTCGAGCCACCGCGCGATGGATGGTGACATTCTGACGTGCCTGGTCAGGACGCTGGAGGGGGTTTCAGTTTAACGAACACGGTCTGTGAGGGAGAGAGAGAAACAGGGGGACGACAGGACACGGATCAG
>PVKZ01008833.1:0-13810 GCA_004027375.1 Macroglossus sobrinus
CCATCCGCTGCCTCCAGCCCCACGCTGCTGCTGTCGCTGGTCCGTGGGCTCGGTGGCTAGTCCACAGCCTGGTGTCCCCGTGACGTCTACGCGGCCACCCTCCGACACACACACACACACACACGTCTAACCGTTTGCAGAGCCAAAGTCGCGCGTTCTTAGTGAGCTTTGCACACCGCCCCCGACCCCTCCTGGCCCACCGCCGGTCCCGGGCAGGCCGGAAGACAGCGGGGCTCAGATCCTCCCCGCTTCCGAGCGGCTCACACAGCTCATGTTGCAGAAGCTTCATTCCCCCCTCCACTGGGACCCGATCCCGGAGGACACGGGAGGCGAGTTTACGGGGAGGCGGTGAAACCCCAGGAGGCAGATCCGATGGACGTTCGCAGGACAAGCCCGGGGGCGGCCGGCCACCTGGGCCCTGCCCGTCTCCTGGGTACCCCACTCACAGGAAGTCACCGCTGCCAACACACCTGCAGGGCAAAGGGAGGCTCTCAAGGAGTTCCCCCCCCCCCGGCCACGATGGCTGTCCCCCACCCCCAAGCAGCTCCCCGGTGCAGCCTTGCGGGGGTGCGGGGAGGTCCCAGCCACAGCCTAGACAGCACTGCACACCCCTTAAACTGCAATGCCCCCCATCTCGTCCCGCCCCCCGCCACTATCTCTAAAGAGGAAAGGCTCGTACCTTGGCCCCGCCTCTGGAACCCCAGGCCAGGGAGGGTGGGGGTCGCTGCGGTCCAGGGGCCGTGACACAGAGGCCTTTCCGGCCCTGCTCGTCCCACCCAGCACTTCGGGGGGCCCTTGGGGAGCCGCGGCCCACACGGGCAGGCTGGAGAGGCCGTGACACAGAGGGCTGCTGGGGGCCTCGAGCCGGCACCCCCCGGAGGATGGCCTGTGGCTCGCATCCCTGCTGTGGAGGGCCAGCGGCTGGGCCCCCCGAGTGCGCCCGCCTTTTCGCTCTGGGCCACTGCCCCTTTTCCTGTCCCGGAGGCTCCCCGGCTGCCAGCAGTCACGCTCCACAGAACCAGGTCAGATTAGGGCCAGAACAAAGCTCAGTTGTTGCACAGCTTCCGAGAAGCCATGGACAGCAAGACGCCCGGGAGCCACCACTCCCCGTGTGTGTCTCAATGTCCCCCTTCATGCCGGCTGCAAGCAGAGCCGAGCCGGGGCAGGACAGGGAGATAAGGCAGAGAGAAAGTGGGCTGGGAGCAGAGCGCCTGCTCAACGCCAGCTCAACGCCACCACGCTCAAGGCCGGAGACCCAAGGCCAGGCTGCCCGTCCCGGGAAGGGCCTGGTGCAGGGAGGGAGGTCAGGCAGAGCCTGGCACGCAGTGGCGCCAGGCAGATGCTTCTGGAATGAAGGACTGAACCACAGGAAAGCTGACACTGACCAGCACCCTGGGCGCCCCGAGCTCAGGAGTACTGCCGCAGCAAAGCCGGCCGGCCCCAGCCCTCCTGGCAAAGTCCGGGGGGCCCAGCCCACCGGACTCAGGGACCCTTCAGTGTCCCCAAGGAAGTCCAATGGCCAGAAGGCCAGGTGTGAATGGTCCCAGGCCTGACTACAGCATGCCCCACCTCACCCCACCCCAGGGCCCTGCGCCTGAAGGGACAGCCTCCCCTCAGTCAGCGCTTCCAGGCCGGCTGACCTCTGTCAGTGGCCATCGGGACTCCCTGGCCGAGGTTCCTCCAGGAGACCCAGTGTGGCAGGGGCTGTTCACCTCACCACTTGTCCCACCCACCCCTCATACACCTAGAGCCCAGCACCCAGCTGTTCCAAGGTCATCGCTCCAACAGGCAGAGGGTACCCCCCACGCAAATGCTCACAGGCCTCAGGCCTGGGACTTCTCCCTCCGGCCCTCCCCTCCCCCCAGGGAGGCCCGCTGAGTCAGCAGGGAGCTGACTCCCCTCCCCACCCCCACCCCAGCGGGGCCCCGCTCGCTCGGCTGTGTGCTGAGCCTGCCTTATCAAGTACATCTCAAGCAAACTGCTGAGCCCAGGCAAGGCTGCCCATGGGCAAACAGTGTCAGACACGAGGTCCCCCCAGGGCCCATCCCCGGGGGGCTGTGTGGGGCGGGCAGAGTTTCAGGGGAGAGGAAGACTGCCTCCTTTCTGCTCTTGGGGTTCTCAGGTCCTCAGGTGATATGTCTGCACTGACACCCAGCTGAGAGCCCCCCGCCCCCCTGGACGCGGGCTCAAGGAGGCTGCTCCTCCGCTGTGACCCCATGTCCCCACTGCGCCTCCGCTGTGACCCCATGTCCCCACTGCTCCTCCGCTGTGACCCCATGTCCCCACTGCGCCTCCGCTGTGACCCCATGTCCCCACTGCGCCTCCGCTGTGACCCCATGTCCCCACTGCGCCTCCGCTGTGACCCCATGTCCCCACTGCGCCTGTCCTGGCTTGAGCACCCAGGGGGCTCCAGGAAGTAGGCGGGGCTGTCTCACACTCAGGTGTGTCGGCAGGTGCCGGGCACTGGGCTCTCGGAACCCCTCCGGGCAGGCTGGAGAGACGCTGACAGGCAGGTGACTGTGGTCTGGGGTGAGCTGAACGGGAGGGCGGGCAGGCAGGCCACACGCCTGAGCTTGCCTCCCTATCTGCAACGGGCCGAGGCGAGGGCTGGCCCCGGGACCCGGGCTCAGCCAGCTCTCTGACCGTGGGGGTCCGGAAGGGTCCGTGGTCCTGGGCACGAGTCCAACGGAGCCACAGAGGAAGTGCGCAAGGTGGCTGGCTGTTCCTCTCCACCCGGGTCCCCGGCATGAGCCGGAGCAAGACTGAGCATGAGGAACCGACGAGGGAGGGGGCGGAGGGGCCGGGGCAGAGAGGAGGAGGACTGCCTCAGCACCCTTCCCGCTCACCCATCGCCGGGTGGCTGCTCCTCCCCCTTCCCATAAGTCAGCTCCTGCAGCACTGGGCGGGGAGGGGGTGAGCAACAGGTCTAATCTCTGGCCCCCGACAGCCTCCGGCCCTGCCCGGCCCGGAGACGTTGCCAGGCACAGGGCCTTGTGACCTTTGGCGGGCCGGGTACCTCTCTGGGAGCTTCTGAGAGCCACAGAGAATCTCAGAATAGTTCCCGTGTGCGTACACAGACCAATCCCCACCGCCCCCCCCCTTTCTGTGGCTCTTGAGCCTTCCGTAAATGTCCCTCTCCTCCTCCTCCTCCTCCTCCTCCTCCTCCCTGCCCGTCCTCGATGCCACTGAGGATTCCCAGGGGAGCCAGGGACACCGAAGGGCACGCTCTGCGTGACCCAGTGTCCTCAGAACCCCGGAGGACCAGACAGGTCCCGCCTGCTGCCCAGCCCCACGCCGAGGGGCCAGGGGCAAAGCCGGCCACAGTCCTGGCCTCCGCCCGGCAGAGGTCCGGGAGGGGCGCCAGCAGTAACGAGGATGACAGCGCCACCGAGTTCGAGAGCGGGCGTCTCCAAGCCTGTTTCCTGTGAAATCACTTAATCGGCCGACAAATCAGCAGTATCTCCGCCTTACGAATGAGAGGGACGCCCAAGATGAGCGAGACAGTGCCAGGAGCCCCCGCGATGGACCACAGGGCCACACTGCCTGTTGACCGCCATCAGTTCTGCCCCCATAAGAGTGACAGGTGAGGTGGACCCTGCAAAAGCCTGGAGCCAACCGACGCTGCCAGAGAGAGCCTGCCCCAAGCACCCACCTGGGGTCCTCCAGCCCCCCTCGGGGCCTTCGCTTCGTCCCCACCTGGAAAGACCTTTTTTTCAGTCTCCACCTACTCAAAATCTCTCATTCCTCAAGGTCTAGATCCATCCTGCCTCCCCCCAAACCTCCCGACAGGCCCAGGACATCCTACCGCATGGGGCACCCTCACCTGCGCAGGTGTGAGGGGTGCTAAGGCACCGGCGCCTCACCTCACCTGCACCCTGCCTCTCCGGGGAGAATGCAAGCGCCCTGCCAGCAAGGACCGACCGCAGGACGTGCGTCCAGCAAGCGAGCAAAGACTCGAGATATTCACCATCCCTCCCGACACAATTTTGACTCGTGAGTGCTCAAGCCAGCTCTGCGAGGAAGACATTATAATCACGAGATTGACTCTCGTGATGATCCCACCCAGCCTGGGGGAGAAGCAAAGCCTCCCCTAGCCAGGTAGGATGTCCTCGGATGTCCGATGCTGGGGGATTTTAACACCGTCGGCTGCTTTCCTTAATATCGTGGCACTGCTAGGATGCAGGGGTCCGTCTGACTTTTCTGCAAAGTGCACGGATGCCCACGGAAGCAGCAAGGGAACTGAGTCCACTCAGGACGGAGCCAAGAGGCCACCGCCCCTGAGCCAGCCCCCTCCAGCCTGCCCCACACACTGCATCGGGGCGACCCATGACCCAGAACGCCTTGGCTCACTGCCAGGAGGAGTGGGGACAGCGTGGAAGTGGTCCAAGCTTTCCGGGGCTCCACCCCGTAGGTAAACACAGGGGCCCGCTGGCTGCCTTTACAAGGGCTGCTTGCTACTCACCCCATAAACTCCACTTACACCTACTGCAGAAAGCTCCATTTGCTTTCCCCCCTGGGGGTGAGGTAGGCGTGGAGGGGAGGAGACTTTAGACCCGCTGGCACCTGCTGGCACCTGTCACAGGGTCTCGAAGTTCCCCCAGTAAAGGGCCAAGGACCCCGGCCGCCCCCACTGTCCGGAGACTGACCAGCAGAAGGCGAGGTTCGGGGGCCAAGGGAGGAACACACCCACAGACCAGCCGCACGGGGGCTGTGACACCCAGCGAGGGGCCGCACCCACAGCGATGCCCACGGCCATCTCAGGTGCGTGGAGCATGTCGGGGAGGCGGGGAGGCCAAGCACCAGACCCCAGTGCACACCACCTGGCCACCCCCCCGCCCCCCTCCACCATGCGGCTGGCACGGAGCTGCGTCCCGGGCGGCTGCACACCGTGCCGTTTGCAACAAGGCGGCGACAGTGGACATTCTCAGCCCCGTGACCCAGGAGACCATTTCAGGGACGTTCTGAGGAACCCACCTGGAGACCAGTTTTGTGTATTCTCTTTTGGGGTTCTGAAAGGAGAAAACAGGAGACTGAGAAATGGCCCCAGAGGCAGGGAGATGGTCCAAAGGGCTCTTCTGTCCTCTTATCAATAAAAAAAAAAATGAACTCACGAGTCCTTGGCAGAAAACTTCACGTCCAAACAGATTCCGGGAAGGAGCACCGACGGAAAGCGTGCAGGGTGAGCAGCAGAGGGGAGACCGTTTATTAGCTGGCGCCCCAGGACGGGCAAGGATCGTCCCCGGATCCTTAGAGGAAAACCACCGAGAGGAACATAGAATAGAGACCTGGATGGCCCTTACCCTGCCCCACCCAAGGCTTGTGGCGTGGAACTTCCAAGTAGCCACGGAGAGAGGCGTATAAAGGATCCTGAGCGCGTGAGAGCCGGGCAGGCCTCCTCCACCTGTGTGAAGTCGGCCCGGCTGACCTGCGAGCGCACCGAGGGCCACCTGAGGCCCAGGTGAACCCGCGTTGCCAAGGTCAGGCACTGCGTGTGGGATGGTCCCATCTGGCGAACCTCCTGGCTCCGCCGGGTGGAGGAATAAGGGGTTTATCTGAGGGGCGCTGTGGCCCTGATTGCCAGGCTGGGGGCTGAACCCAAGAAAATCGTCCACTCAGCCCCGACACACACGGGGACGGGGACGGACAGACGGAAACGGACACACACACACCCCTGAGGCACCCCAGCGGCGGGTCCTGGAAACAGCGATTCCAGCAAGGACGCAGGACGCAGGGCGCAGGGCGCGCGGGAGGGACGGCCAGCCCGCCCGCGGCCCGCGCCGGCCCCACTGAGCGAGTGGCTGACGGACAGGCAGGGGACCCTCGGCCAAGGCCAGAAGTGGAGTCCAGCCGCGCAGGCGTCCGAGAGCTCAGGTGCCCGGACGCGCCCCCGGCACCAGAGCCAAGTGGGACGCCAAGCCCGTCGAGGGGCGCAGCGCCCCGAGGGCCCCTCGGCCCCCCCCATGGGTGGCGGCTGCGTCGCTGGCCGCGCGCGAACGCCCCACGCGCCCCAGCCCGCCCTGGGCGTGCGGGGACCCTCTTGGCTCCCAGGGCGCCCCGGCTCAGGTAAGAAGGGCCGGTGCCGCGACGCCGACCCCTCCCCGCCCCCGGCGCGGCGCCCACCTGAGTACGACTTCCTCATGGTGCCGCCGCCGCCTCTGCTTCCCAGAAAGTGCGCGGCGAGGCCTGCGGGGCGCGGGCTCCCAGTCGCTAATCCCTGCGGCCGCGAGGGGCTGGGCGCGGGGAGCAGTGGGCGGCCCCCTCCGGCCACGCCCCCGGCCCCGCCCCCGGCCCCGCCCCGCGGAGGTGCGCGCGCCACACCTGGCGCACGCGAGGGCGCGCGCATCCCGCCCCCGGGGGCGCCCCCACGGCCCCGGCACGCGGCCCGAACGCAGGCTGTCCCGGGCTGGGGGCGGCCGGGGGTCCCGCGCGCCAGGGGGCTCCGCGCCCGCGGCCACACCCACCCCACACACCCCCCCCCCCGAGCGCGAATGGTTCGTTCCGGGGCGTCGCAGCCACTTAACTGTCCGAGTCCAGGTGGGGTGGGCGGGGCCCGCCAGGTGGCTGTGGGAGGAGCGAGCGCAGGAAGCGCCCCACCGCCGGGCGGGGGCGCGGAGAGCGCCCACCCGGCCCGCCAGTGCCCCGGTGACCAGAAGGGCCAAGTGCATTGACCCCGCTGATGAACCGGGCCTCGGTTCCTCGTCTGTAAAGTGGGCGCGTTGGACCAGGTGATAACTTCCGTCCCACCTGAGAAGTGCTGAGCATCTGCTCCATCCGGGCACTGCGCGCGGTCAGTGTCCCCGGGGTGGCGGAGCAGACGCGGGGGGGGGGACTCGCGTCTTTTCAACACGGTCCGACCGGCCGTGACGGCAGTGTGCATTCCCAGGCAGAAGTCACACAGACTTCTCTCTACTTTTGCATCCTTCCAGAAATTGTCCATCATCAAACGGTCTTTTGATGTACAGAGCAGGAGGAAGTGATGAATTTTGTCGAGAGGGTGGTGTCAGAGTTTTATTGAGATGATGCCAAAACACGGTTTTAAAGAATGAGGAATGTGCCAGGTAGCCAACGTGATGGGGAGGCGGAAAGGCGTGGCGGAGCCTCGGAGGCGCGATGTGTCACAGAGCTGGCGCAGCGGTACACATGGGTGGGCCCCCGGATGAAGAAAGTGGGGGAGGCATTCCGGGAGCGCACCCAGAGTGTCAGTCAGGGCCCAGCGCTGCCTCCTGCCCACCATCCCAGAAGCACACGGGACGCGGGAAGTGTAAATGACAGCACCAAAAACCCTCTTCCCTTTTCCCACTCACCCCTTCACTGTCCTTGGGGGCCCAAGAAGCGTTTTTCTGTCTTGCCAGAGCGTGGAAACTCGTATAAGGAGAACCAAGGCACATGTGGCTCATTGGTCCGTCAGTCCCACTTGCTCCCTGTGGTAAGAAATCTGTCCAGCCCCAGCCCTGCAGAGGGACCAGCCCAACCACGTGACCTTCCCCAAGCCCTGGCTGGAGCCCATCGGACCAGAGTGGACACAGACTGCGCCAGGCCAACCTCCAGATTCTTACCTGGGGATCAGAGGCTGAGAGAGGGGAGGGGTGTGATGGACGGGAGCAGCCACTGGCGTGGGGAGTGTAGATGAACTGTGAATGGCTGCCCTTGGATTCTGGGATAGACACACACACACACACACACACACACACACACACACACACACACACCCAATGCCACCTGCACCAGCACGTACAGATGTTTCTCTGGCCAAGCCACGGGCTTTGTGGTACTCCGATTCCGGCCACGGAGCACGATGCCTGCGGTTCCCAAATCCAGCCACCTCCCAAGAAGCACCTCGCGGCTTTGCTCATTTGACTGAGCTCAAGTCCGAGGCGCCCTGGCGCACATCTGTCCTCAGAGTAGATGGATCCCGGCGTCAAGGAGGACCCTCGGGGGCTCTGGGTGTTTGGTCGGGGTCGGCCCCTCTCCATGCTCATATTTGGCCTTTGGGTCTTAAATCACATGGACCTGGGCAGCCAGGAACCTAGAACACTTGTGATACTGGACATGGAACCTTCTCAAAAATCAGAAGGAAGAACGAGAGTGAGGGAGGGCAGGGGGGGGCGGTGAGGTGTTCTACACAGATGCATTTTTTGAGATACATAAAGGTTAATTGTTTAAGCACAAAATTTTTATTTGTTTATGAACGCACTAAAATGTAATATAGTCACCTGCCTTAATGCAGAGAGTGTGCCAAACTTCCCTATGGCTCAGGATCATCATAAATGACACCTTTAATGGCTGTATATAATGACTCATATACCGCTCTGTTAGCTCCTTAACTAAATGTCCCCAGGCTACTGTGCTTTCCGGTTCTTAAAAACTGTTTTTCAGCATTCAGCTCCCTCGCTGTGCAGTTTGTAACAGCAAGTCACATAATTTCTCCGAGTCTCAGTTTCCACTCCTGTAAGTGGGGATTACAACACCTCACCTAGACGGCAAGGTGGATGTAGCGACTGGGACAGTAATTAGTATATTAAGCGATGTATAATGCCTAACCGTGCCGCTCTCACCAAAGCCTAAGACACATGGCCCTGGCTTTAGGAGCGGGCGGTGGGCGGAAGCTTGGCAGCCTTGCGGAAAGTCGGTGAGAGCTTGAAAGGAAGTTAAAGAAAATACTGCTGCACCCTGAAAGAGAGAAGACTTTGTTGTGTGGTGGCAGAAAGTTTAGTGAAACGGTTGCCTTCAATAGCCTGGGAAGCGGACAGGTTCACCTGTGTGGAGGGTGCTCAGAATAAAAGCCTTCAGAACAAAGAAGACTAGATGGGATGACCTCAGAGGAGAATGCAAAGGTACCTCATACAGCCTTCCAGGCATGACATTCTGAGGCTCTAGTAACAGTCGGGCCTTGAACTCCCCGGGGCTTCTCCCGCGGCATCCTCACGTGAAGCCATCCTCACGCGAAGCCGGGGTGCAGAAGGGCTGGTCCCCAAGCCTTTTGCGGTGCTAGGGGAAGAAAGCTGGTCTGCAAAGCCTTCCCACTGTGATTCCAGCTACGAGACAGACGTTCCAGAATTGGCTGTCCGCAAAAGCACATCCCATCTAAGAAAGAGTCTTAGAAGAGTGTGAGCCAAACGGACGACAAGTGCCCGGAAGCAGAATCTCCACGGATTGAGAAAACGCTCCAGAGAAACGGCAGTTTTGCGGGTCATGTTCTACATTAGGATCCGAGGAGGAGACGTGAGGGGGGTTGGTTCCATGACATCCACGGGGGGGGGGGGGAGGCGAAGGGGGCGGAAGAAGGCAAAGCGAGGTAACCTCAGACTGCATAAAGAGTGAAACGGAGGGACACAGGTCGCTTACGTCTGTGGGTTTGGGAGCGGCGACGGTGACAGCACATGGGGATGGTATGTGGGCAGCGAGATAACCGTGTGGCCTCACCTCACGCGGGCTCTGGAAAGAACAATCACTCTGACATTTCAAAGGCATGCTATCTTAGATGCACAAAGGCAGTAGACAGTTCCAGAGGAAAAGACTGACCTTTGCCGAGGAAGCGACAGGCCCAGGATGTGGCCACCCTCCCTGACCTCGCTTGTAGTTAGAAATTGTTAAGTGCAGACCAAGGCGGGCCTGTGGAGGCAGTAATCATGGCTTCCAGCAGCTTGGGGAGGGGGAGGGACGGACAAGGGGGCACTGGGGACTACTGGGCAGGGAAACTACAATGTATGATACTGTAAGGATGGACATGTGACATTACAGATCTGTCAAGACCCACAGAACCTACGAGTGAACCCTCATGTAAACTCCAGGCTTTCGTTCTAATCACATCCGAACCATCACTTGCGAAAAATGTACCACGTGATAATAAGAGAGGGGGACTGGGGTGGGGAGGGGGTTGCACATGGGAACGCTCTCTGCTCTCCACTCCATTTTTTTTTTTTTTGTAAACCTAAAACTGCTAAAAAAAAAAAAAAAAAAAAGTCTATTCATTTTAAAGAAAAAGGTTTGTGGAGTGGCTTTTAAATTTACACATAGGTGGCCCCCAAGTGTTCCAAGGAATTCGGTTCTTGGACTCCATGGGATGAAGACGGGACGAGACTTGAAGAGGCTTTTGGACTCTGAGCTTTTGGAGGAAGGAAGTGAGCTGAGAAGGCCCTTCAGTTGCAAACTCAGTCTTCTGAAAAAGGAAGTGTGAATCAGGACTCAGAACAGACTCAAAGGTCACGGAGAACCCTGGCAGGACTGGATGACCCCCTCCCCAGGGGTCTCCTCGGGACCAGACGTGGACCCGGTGACCGGATTCTGCTCCTAGGGTCTGAGCCCCCCACCATGGGGCCTTGGGGGCCGGTGAGCTGACTTTGCACGCGGAGGGGTTTGAGTTGCTCACTGGTAGGTAGGCTGTGTCTGAACTTATCTTCCAAAAAACAGCCTCAAGCCTCTCTCCCATCCCTCCTGCTTTTCCATAAGGTGACCTTGGCTTCCTCCTCCCGGCCCCTCCCTCTGGGTCTGGGCGGGCTTGTTGTTTGATTGTAACCTTTGAACTTGGAGTCTTGAGCCACTAAGAGTCCAATCAGCCTAAGACCTCCATGTTGTGGGCAGTGTATATATAACAAATGGCTACAGACGGTGGTTAAATTGAACCCCCTTCATCATGTCACAGTTTCTGTGGTCGGGGATCTGGCCTGGGCTTAGCTGGGTTCTCTGAGCCTCTCCTAGCCTGCAGGCGACCCCCCAGGGGGCTCGACTGAGGAGAGAGTGTGCACCCAGGCCCGCTCCGTCGCTGGCAGAACCCAGCTCCTCGGAGGCTCCCAGACTGAAGGCTTCAGCTGTTAGCAGCTGGAGCTGATCTCCTTGCCATGTGGGACAGCCCCCCACAGCAGCGTGTCCACCAAAGCCATCAGCCGGCCAGCAAGATGAAAGCCATCATCTCTAAGCTGACCGTGAAGGTGGCAGCCCCTGAGTACCCGGAGGCAGGACCGCAGGGACCATATTAGAAGCCAGCTGGCTCAGGGAGACCACAAGCGGGGGTCACATCAGAGTCCTGGGCTTGGAGACTTTGCAGTGCAGGTGCCAGAAACGTGAGCCGGCAAGATGACGGGGTCCCCCACATACCGCACCTTCTGGAACCATCCTCGGGGCTGCGACTTCCTGCTCCCGGCCCTGTCTGTCTCTGAGCTCCGCCCCCTTCTCCCTCTTCTGTCAACTTTCTTTGAGTCCTTCCCCTGGCCATCTCCCCCAGGCCTCCAGGCCCGAATGGTCAGACGGGGCTTGGACGGGCCACGCGAACGACTGACGGCTCCTGTCTTCTGGCCTGAGGGCGGCCAGGGCGCCCGTATGTGTGGCCACCTTTGTTTCTTTGACATGGCTGGGCCACTCTGTCCCCACATGTCCAAGCATCTCTGCCGCTGACTGTTCTGACTTGTGCTGTCACCGGCTGTGAACTTGTTAGGTGACTGAGGACTTTCTGCGGGCACAGAATTTATGGTAAAGGTGTGAGTACCCTGATACCCTCGTACGCGGGGATGCACACTGCTCCCGCCTTCCAGAAAGCTCCATGGCACCATGCATCGACAGCTTAAAATGCCCATGTGTGTCATCCCAGGAGTTAACATTGTTTTTTCGTTGGCTGATTCAACATATGTGTCCCAGTTACTCATGATGGTCCTTGCCCTTTAAACCTTATCCGTTGTAGGGGAATCAGGCATTAAGCTAATGATCAGATAAGAAGGTGCGATGGGCGTGTACCCTAAAAGGCTTCCTCTGGTCTGGGGGCGGGAGGAGGGGGCTTCCCTGTAGGAGGGGTGATGCTGAGATGGGGAGATAAGCGAGGATTAATGAGGAAAAATGGGTGAGGGAGACTCGGGCAGAGACCAGCCCGTGCAAAGGCCCTGAGGTAGAGGGGACGCAGTCCATACAAAGGGCAGGGGGAGGACTCGGGAGGCGGGAGCCCCGAGCAGCTGGAGAGACGGCGGAGGACTCAGGCCCCACAGGCAGGTCAGGGACTCAGGTCTTCGCACTGGAAGTGTGATGACATGCTACTGAAAGGATCACAAAGATGTAGTAATGGGTTAAGGTTAAGAGCCTACATGCTAATCGCCATGTCTCGCTTCTAGACACCTGCTTGCTTGAAAAGTTATTGTTTGACTATTATTCCTGGAAACCTAACAGTTGCCCATGGGAACCTAACAGTTGCCCATGGGAACCTAACATTTTAACAGTACGCTTTCTGCTTCTGTACCCCCGCTTGCACAACCCACCTTTAGGGTGACAGGTAGAGAATAGAAGAAATATTAAACCTTTGTGATTTAGACAGAATGAAGAATGAGATTTTGGGCTTAAAACCCTTGTGTCTTTATGTTTCGGGGCTGCTCCTTGGGAAGGACAGCCGCCGGCTAATAAACTGCCTCTAATATCAGAGCACTCAGGTTGAGTCTGGTTATTCCGGTCACAACAGAAGGGACAGGAGGTCGTGGGAAGGTTCTGAGGAGGAGAAGACGGAGCCACCGTGGCCAGATCTGCATTCTGGAAACGTGGCTCTAGAAGAACTGTGTGTGGGGTGACGGGAGGAGCCCAGAGCCCAGAGCCCAGTCGGGAGCCTAAAGCAGTGCTCCCCAGCAAGGCCAAACGGTGGCTTGGGCCATGATGGGGTGACGCAGAGAGGTGCAGAGAGGAATTGCAGAGCACTCAGGAGGAATCTGGAGGTAAGGTCACCTGGACCTCGGGATGGGCTGCATGGGAGGTGGGGGAGGGAGGAAGGGAAGGAGGTGTCGCGATCTCGGGCTCCTGGCGGGGACAACAGGATGCGAGGTGGCACCGCTGGCAGAGGGAACACGGACAGAGGACCGGCTGGGTGTCAGCCACGTCTGCAGAGGAGACTCTGGAGGTGGGCGTGGCACAGTCTTTCCAGTGTGGGAGGTCCCACTGGGCAGAGGTGGGGACAGACCAGCGGGCGGGACAGATCCGGCAAGACCCAATTCCCGGGCCTGCCATGAGGAAGCCGACAAACGTACTTCCGGTGGAGGCGTGCACGGGACGCTCCCAGCAGCCTAAGGATGACACCAGGAAATTTAAAAGCAGGGAGCGTCAAGGACGCGTGGACAGGCGAACACCGCCTGTCCTACTGGGTGCACAGCACTGTGAATGCACTGAATGCCACGGCACTGCTCACGTCCAAATGCGAATCCCGCCTCGGTAAATCCTTTTTCTTAAATGGAGGCTGCAAGAGCTTTATGCACTGAAGACCCTCCTTGTGTAGAAAACAGCGACACGAAACGTATAATGAAGGAAAAACATGAAAATACAGGGAAGCGACCTGCGAAACGCTGACAGCAGCTGCGCATGCGTTATGATCGTGGGTGGCTTGGTTTCCTCCTCGTGTTTTTCTGTGTTTTCCATCATACACAGACATCGCTTTCCTAATTTGAAAAAAAAGAGATGTATGTGCCACATGGACACAGATGGACAGGAACAGCGATGGGTATTTTTAATCATGGACACCCGTTTTGAGGTCAACGTTGGTATATTTTAGTCTCTGTGTTTTATCTTGACATTTTTTTTTTTTTTACAATGTAACTTGTTTTTAGGACCGAAAGCAAGTTCCTTTTTTTTCTAGAGTTGGGCGGTTTGGGCTGCCCGTTTTCAAAGCAAAACCTAGGTGACTCCAGCACTTTCTCCGGGCGAGGCCGTGTGGACAGGGCAGGAGGGCCATACACTGGCCGGGACCAGATCGTCCCTGGCGCTCACCCCTCCGCCTGCTCCTCCTGTCCCTCTGCCGACACTCCATGGGACGAGGAAGGAGGGACTGGCCTCGCGCTGCCATTCCGCCAGC
>PVKZ01008834.1:0-13750 GCA_004027375.1 Macroglossus sobrinus
AAGCCAGGTGCCCATCCAAGAGCCCAGGAGCTCCCCTTCCTAAAAGCCCCTGGTCCAGCTCTGCCAGCTCATCGGGCTGGCCAGCCACCTGACATCCAGCCCTTCCCAGCTTGGCTTCCATCCCCGCTGCTCTACTGAAACTTTTCTCCCCAGAATTGCCGAAGTCCCTACCACCGTTAACACCAGATCTGGTGACAGGAAGGCGGCTTCAGAAAAAGAGGGATGGGGGGAAGGGTTGTGGGCCAAGGCTCAGAGACTTCTCCCCTGCCTAGTCCAGGACTGGTTCAGGAGCTGCTGGGAGCGGCCACTACGGGGCTATCAGGCCCATCAGATGTCGTGGGGGCAGCTGGGACCAGCAACGATAGGGTTAAGCAAGCAACAAACAAGCCCTCGGTCATGGCTTTTGCCCGGAGTGCCCTCCCATCCCACAACCACCTAATGGTTGAAGAATCTAATCCATATTCTCAGGCAGCTCAGTCAAATGCACTCTTGTGGGGAGACTTCTCTGCTCGGTCCCATGCACACGTGGGCTCTGTCCCTCCTTAGCCTGTGGGATGCTTGTGCATGCTTGCTTTGTGGACCTGGGCAGGGTACGAGCTCCTTACGTCAGGGACAGCAGAGAAACTGAGTCTGGCCTCACCTCCTTTGTCCTTGTGGCTTCGTGTCTGATGTAAAAGCTTAAACATACACAGAAATAGAGAAAATAGGATTGTGAAACCACGCGGACCCATCCTTCAGCCTCACCTCGTGCCCAGTGCACTTTCCTCACTCCTCGTGTTACTTGAAGCAGATCTCATACCTCATTTCACATCGTGTCATCCATGATACATCTCCGTGTGTACCTTCCAAAGAGCGGGAGTCTTTTTTTTTTTTTTGATTGTGGTTAAATATACATGACAAAAATCTGTCATTTCCACCATCTTCAAGTGTGTCGTTCTGTGACGTTAAGCGTGCATTCACGTTGTTGTGTGGCCGTCACCATCACCCGACTCTAGAGCTCCCTTCATCTTCCCAGACTGAAACTCAGTCCCACTAAGCGACTCCCCATTCTCCCCCCTCCCCAATTCTGCCTCCCCCCAGCCCCTGGCAACCACCATTCTACTTTCCGCCTCTGAATTTGCCTGTTTTAGGTACCTCACGTATATGGGATCATTACCATCCATATTTGTCTTTTGCAACTGGCTTGTTCCACTTAGCATGTCTTCAGGGTCCATCCGTGTTGTAGTCTGTGTCAGAATTTCCTCCTTTTATGAGGCTGCATAATAAAATAGTCCATTGTATGGATAGACCATTAATCTGTTCAACCATCAATGGACATTTGGCTTGTTTCCACCTTTTGGCTATTATGAATAATGCTGTGAATAATCATGAGTGTACAAATAACTGTTCAAGTCCCTGCTTTCAATTCTTTTGTGTCGACACCCAGAGTGAAGTTGCCGGATCACACAGTAGCAACAATGCCTTCAGCACATCTACGCCTAAATGGATGATGATGATGCATTAATAGCATCAAATATCTAGTCAGTGTCCAACTTTGCAGTCGTCATCTCATCAGTAACCTGTTTAATACAAGTTCACGGAAATTTGAAAAAAAAAATAACATTTTTAATCATTGAGTTGCCAGATTAAAATCAACACATGGTTCACATATCGCAATGGGTTGCTATGTCTTTTTAAAATAAAATCAACTTTATATTTTTTAATGGTTTTTAGAAAAGTTGCAAAGATAATTCAGAGAAATGCCATGTACTCATCCTCTAGATTCCTCTCGAGTTAACGTCTTATATGCCGTGACATGTTTGTCAAAACTAAGAAGTTAACACCTGCACTTTATCATTAACTAAACTCTAGACTTTATTTGGCTTTCACCAGTTTTTCCACTAATATCTTTTTTCCATCCCAGGATTCCACTGTGGCTACCATAGTGCACTTTAGTCGCCGTGTCTCCTTAGGTTCCCGTGATCTGTGACAGTTTCTCAGTCTTTCCTAATTTTTCATGACCTCAGCAGTCCTGAGTCCTGGCCAGGTGTCCTGGAGAAGGTCCCCTAGTCTGGGTTTGTCTGATGCCTTTCTCACGATTAGATGTGGGGTTTCGGTAAGAACGTCACGGAGAGGGAGTGCTCTTCTCCTTGTCGCCTGTCAGGGGTGGGTGACATTCCCACGACAGCAGTGGGGAGGTTTATCTTGATCCCTTGGTTAAGTGGTGTCTCTAGGCTTCTCCATTTCCTATTTCCTCTGTTCTTTGGAGGAGAATCACTACGTCTTTTCAATCTATTTTAATCAACAGGTTCCCACATCTCTCTCATTTTTCTCCTCAAAACGTATTTATAGAAGGAACCGGGTCACGTGTCCTGTAATGTTTCTCAGAGTCTGGTTGTGATTTAACATGTCCCTTTGCCCTTGATAGTTTCCAGAAACTCGTACTTGAATCTGGAGGCCTGATCTGATGCGTGTCTGATTTTTGTCGGCGGGAGCGCTTCAGGGTGGGGTGGCAGACTTCTGTCACCCCAGGGACATCAACCATCTCCTTGTGACATTAGTAGCTTGATGCCCACAGTGTTACCTCAGTTCTAACTCCTTTAGGCTCCTCGGGCTTGACCTTATGAAGGTATTTCCTAAGCGAAAGCAGGTCATTTCTCACCCTCAATACCCACAGTAGATTTCAGCAAATCAAAGACACCGCCCATGGTAAGAAACACCATCATTTCAAGGACAACGAAGGAAGAAAAAGCACAGCGCATGAATCTGTGGCACAGTGCTTTCTCGCCGCTTGGAGTGTCTGCGCTGTCCATATAAATTTGAAGCACGCTGAAGAACACCAAGGCCAAGATAGCATCTTCCTGTTTCACTAAACTTGGTTTTATTCGTTCCTCCGTTGGATGGCACTTGCTAGGAGTCCAGTCAAAGTCGGCAGGACAGACGCCTGTGACAGGTGGGACCCCGGCCGCTTTTGCATCCATCACTGCGACTTCCGTTCTGTTACTCTGATGTCTGCTTCATCTGTCCTCACCCAGTTTGGGTGCTGCGGCATGTTCTGCTTGGGGGCCGTGACCTTGGTCTCTTTGGGGTGCAGGTGTCTTCTGCTCTTCTCCAAGGTGTGTTCCATTCCGCATCCTCTCTGGCATGGCCAGCCACGACTGATGGCTACACCAGTCTGATGTCCTCTGAGCAGCCTCATCCGCAGTGAGATGTGCCACCGCCCTTAAGGATGAACACTCCTGTCCTGCCTGGCTTCCCCTCTAGCCTGCTGTGTGAACCTGGGCAAGTCGCTTAACCTCTCTGTGCCTGTGTCCTCACCCATAAACTGGGGACAAATGATTACATCTGCTTGATGCGGTTGTTGCGAGGATCAGAGGGGATATGACAAGGAAAGTGCTGAGCACAGCACAGGGCCTGGTATCTGGCAAGCACTCCGAAGCATTAGCTATTGTGAGAAAGACAACATTTTTATCTCCTTTCCTGAGTCATTCTTTTCAGGAATCAGAAAGATGTGGAGACACTGACTCGTTGCAGTCCTAATGATGGCGGGAGGTAGGAGGTCAGAAGAGAAATTTTCTGTAGCAAACCATGGCCTGCGGTCAGGCTGGCTTTGGCTTGCTATTCAGAGTTACTGACCCCTGCTGGACCGTGGAGAGGAAAAAGCAAGAACGTGATTCTCCCCCAGCCAGCCCAGCCTCTCGAATGCAGGAGCCTGTCCAAATGGTGCCAGAAGCTTCAAAAGCAGTGGCTTTCAAGTTCCAGGGTCCCCCGCACCCCCATCATGCATGTTGCCTTGGGCAGGATTCTGTCCATTCCATGTTCTTCTCGCTATTTCCACTAGGATATTTGTTTCATATTCATTTTCCCCTACGTGTTCTGTCAAATTTAATTGCTCTGTCACCAAAGATTAATCGCAAAAGATTAAGGAAAAGTAAAAAGCATCTGAAAATATCGACTCTGCTCTTATTTTCCACGAGGGTCTTACCACATTCCGTGGTTTTGCTCCAAAGCCTCGTCAGGTCGTTGGAGTGGCTCTTTTTTGGTGGGTGACCTAATGGGGGTGGGGGGTGGCTCTGCCGCCAGGCCTTCTCGGAGGCTGGACCACCTCTCACCTTTCTGCGCTGCTAAGAGACAGAAAGACATGGAGAGAAGCAGGCTGCCTTTGAAGACCAGACTATAACTTTTAAAAGCTCTTCTTAAAGGGAACATCATCCAAGCTGCCAGAATCTTTCTGGTTGTTCACAAGACAGCCAGTGCTAATCTCTTTTCCTCATGCCCTCCCCTCGCTGCCCTGTCCCCATCTCCCCGCTCCCTCTCCCTTCTCTGGGTGTGTTGATGGGGCTGGGCAGGGGTGCGGGTGGGGCTCTCAGCCACAGGTCAGCCTGGGGGCCAAGGGAGGGTTTGGGGAAACTGCCTTCCTTCTGGATTTTTGCCTGTGTCATTTAACAGGGGACCTCTTCAGCGAGCCAACTCTTCCCCGTGATTATCTGAATGAATAGTTGTAATTATTATATTAAAATGAAATGATTCTCTGGGGAGAAACAAGCGTCTACACGTTCTGTGACTCTGTGAACTTTGTGGTCTCCTTTGTCGTCTCCGAGTCCTGAGCGCCTCATTTATGTATTTATTTTTTTAAAAACAAATACGTATTGTGTGTATCTGGCTCTCTAGTCTTAGTTTTCCACAAACGATACCAAACTGTCACCTCGCTCTGCCCTTCAGAGTTGTCTTCTGTCAGCTTAACGACATTTTTGGTTATCTTCCTATATCTGTACATCGCAAGCAACATCAGTTGTTTTTTTTTACTGGTTTGTGCATCAAACATACTTTCTGCTCCAGGGTGCTGCTGCCAATGACCCTGGCCGCAGACTGTAGACCTGTGTCCCCAGGTGGTTGTGTGACTCAGGAGGGACAGGAAGCAGGTGGCAACTCAAACTGCTGACTACAGAGCTCTTGATGAAGGTGCTGCTTACGAAGGCGTGGGGTGGGAGGGCAGGACGGGGCCCCAGCCGCGTCTCATCTGCTCAGTTCCTCAGGTCCTGAGGGACTGTGTGACTTGTCCAAGGTCACACAGCGAGAAGCAAAACCGTCGGAGAAGCAGGGGTCTTGACCCCAATCACGGGGTCTGCTTCGATTGACAAAAACGAAACAAAACAAAAACACCCCTGGTTCTTTAAATCCCGTTCAAGTTTTTAAATTAATCTTTTCCACAATCAAGACCAATTAGTCAACTCTTCTATGAGGAGTTTTCAGACTTTTTCTATTTACCCAACTTACACATTGCTTTGAAGTCATAAGTTGGCAGTTTTCTTCACCGCAAATGTTTTTAAAAGCGAAAAAATTTGGTATCAGTTTAAGTGTCCCCAGACAGGATAATGGGCAAGTAAATGAGGCTACATCGACCCAATGGGAACTTATGCATTTCTGAACCTTGATATTTGCAATAAAGTGGAAAATACTTAGCTGTGATGCTCCAGGAAAATTTTGATCTCCAATTTATTTAGAGTATCTTCATAATTATGTTAATTCACACAGGCACTGAAGCAAACAAACAAACAAAAAAACCCTAAAACGTACATAAAGAAAAATAAATACAGGAAAAAAAAATACACCGGCATGTTACCGAAATGATTACTTTCAGGCGGGTGACATACAGGTGGGTGAGTTTTACTCTCTTTTTTCAACTTTTCCAGATTCTCTACACGGATCATCTGATATTTCGTAACAGCCGCAGCGTCAACTACAACGATCACAATTCAGAATTAAAAAGCCACTGATAGTTTGACGAGGGATGTGTGTGTCTCCAGAGGCTTAGCTGGAGGCAGGGAGACGTTTACTGTTAGGGAATGTGGTTCAGCATCTTGATGCCACGGTGTCTTCATCGGGGTGGAGCATTATGACAAACGCATGCACTTGTCACACGAAACGGAAAAAAACTCGGGATTCACCAGGAAAGGTAAAGCACGGCTATAACAGGTTTGAAAAAATGTGGTAGGTTCTGGAAAAAAAAAACCACACAAAGAAGATGAGCAGCATAAACAGGGGATGAGGGGTGCGGGGGTGGAGCCGTGTGGGGATGGTGGGCGACTTCTCTATTTTCGTACATTTTCTGTAATGTATGTGTCTTGTTTTTATAACGTAAAAAAATATAATAAGCTGCTATTCACCTGGGAAGTTGGTTCTGAACCACCTGCCCCCTGAGCCACTGTCCCGCAGGGGAGGCCCGTGGACTAGCCCGGAAGTTGGCGGTAGTAGAAGAAGGAAGTGACCATCCGCAGGGACTGTGAAGTCTGAGTAATCACCTCTGGTGCCAATTAAGCCTGAGAAGATGAAAAGAAATTGCCCAGCCCTGCAGGGGTTGAGGTGGAGAAGGGAGAGAGATAAGGAACGCAGAGCACAGGGTTTGAAAAATCAGTCACCAGACAGACCGGTTCTGGTGGACTAACGACAAAGTCCTCCTACCGGAGGGAGAGGACTCTGGTTCTAGATGCCCGGGCTGAGTCTACAGCCATGCCACGCTGAACGTGCCCGATCCCGTCTGATCTCGGAAGCTAAGCAGGGTCGGGCCTGGTTAGTGCTTGGATGGGAGACCACCTAGGAAGACCAGGTGCTGTAGGCATAGAACATAAAATAAAATAAAATAATAAAATAAAATAAAATAAAATAAAGGAATTGTAAGTTGACAAGGTCCTTGCAATCTGCGAGGTCAACCAAGGGTTACCTCGCCTAAAAAAAAACAAAACAAAACCAAAAACTAGATGCCCGGGCTGAAGGCACCATCTGGGCATCCTGAGAGGGGGCACACCCGGAACAAGACCCAGGAGATGGGTCTTGGGGTCTGCACCACCAAAATACTTAACCGAGGAGGCCGGCCGGGGTGGACCTGAGGGCTCCAAGGCCCCTTCCAGCTCCCCGTGTCTGTGATCTGAGCTGCTCCCTGCTCCTGAGGTTCATCCTCATCCTCCCAGGTGTGGCCTCGATGCCTCCTCCACGGCCCCTGCCTCCGCTGTGTGTCCGCGGCTCGGTGTTCGGAACCCAGGTCAGAACGGGCTGGTTGCATCTGAAGACACACAGAACAAACGTACCGCAGCGAAGGGCACATTTTGGATGTGCCAGAGCCTGTGCTCGGCTGTCTGTTGTCCAGAGGTGGGTTGATTTGATTTGTCCTCCGAGGGCTGGGGCAGGAATCAGATCACACACGTGGCTGGTGGTTGATGTTGACTGTTGGCTGCAACCCTCACATGTGTGTGGCCTTCCTCTGTGTGGCCTAGGCCACCCCAAAGCAGAGAGAGAGAGAGAGAGACAGACAGACAGACAGACAGACAGACAGACAGACACGAAGGGAGGGAGGGCGGGCAGCTGGCTCGCTTTTTATGACATACTATCACAAGTCACACGGTATCACCCCCGCTGTGTTGGACTAATTATGAATCGAGGCACTTGTCACTAAGTTCTATTCTAGGGGGACCCATGTGCAGGGGAAGGGGACTCGCACTCTGTCGTTTGGTGTGAGACGTGTCACGGAACCGGCACAGGTGTTGCCCACCCCCACCGCTGCCTTTCATCGTACCTCCTCCTCCTCCTCGTGCCTAGCGCAGAGCCCTGGACAAACCATCAGCAAACATTGTTGGCTGAGTGAATTGCCTTTTGGTGTGGTGCGAACCTGGGTACTAACGAGTTTGGCGCGAACCCACTTCCTTCCCATTTATGTCATTCAGAAACACAAAACTCTCGGAGAAGTAATTAATTTTTGGCCTCTGGCTGCCCACAAGCGTGGGATCTGGGTGGCTCAAGGTTGCCGCCTGTAATTTGCTCCCAGCTGCCCCACCCAGACTCCCCCCACCCACACACTGCTCCATTTACTCAACCAAACCCCTGGTTTAATGAGACAGGTCCCCTCACTGTCCCCCAGCAGGGACGACCCAGTCCTACCGTCGGGCCTTTGCTCAGGTGCGTACATCTGCCTGGGGCACCCTCTCCTCTCCTCTCCTTTCTACGTCCCAGCTGCTCTCCAGCCTTCAAGTGCCACCTGAAAGAGCTTTCTCTCTCTCTCTCTCTGTCTCTCTGTCTCTCTGTCTGTCTCTGTCTCTGTCTCTGTCTCTGTCTCTGTCTCCGTCTCTCTCTCTCTCTCTCTCTCTGCTTTTCCTGTTCACCCCCACCAGCCCCTTCCCTACCATCGCCACAGAGCAAGAAGCGACTAGCAGACATATATTTCCAAAGCTGCAACCTCAAGGCCTTAAGGGGGCCCAGGACGGCAAAGGCAAAGGTCCCGGCAGCAGGCCAGGTAGCGGAGAGAAGTGCTCGTGTGATAGGAAAGAGTCCGCTGAACTGCGGGGACGGCCACAGCCAACCCGTGTGGCCAAAGGGGGCAGCTACTTCTTGCTTCGGCCAGGAGAAATTGTCACCAGGAGAAATTGAAGGCTAGATGGTCTGTTTTCTCTAGAAAAGCTGAACTATATGGGTTTTTATGTGAGATTTCTTCACTGTAAATGTTGATGATGAATTTAAAACTTTAGAATACAAGCTAGTTCCATGAGCCTCATTTGCTCTGTTTGCAACTTTTGGCCAGAAACGTTTGGGACAGAGAAAGAGCGTTTGGTGCAGGAGGGTACTGAGGAGCATGGAGCTACTTCTGGAAGCCAGGAAGGATTCCCCAGGCCAACGTGTCGAGGTTGGACCTTCTGGAGGGTCCTCAAGGGGCCTGGGTCCAGTGGGAACCCCTGAACTTGGACTTTACTCTAGGGAAAGGATCTGGCACCTCAGCAGGCTCCCGAGGTGACAGGAAAATAAAACCCTGCGATTCCTATTTACCTGGGCGTGCTGACTGTTTATTTGCTCAATCTGGTGACCCTCCTTGAGGTCAGACTCACCTTGCAGCCTCCTCTGCTCTCTCTTTCCTATCACACGAGCACTTTCTGTAGTGACGTCTTTGCATATTGAATCCCTTCTTGTCCTCTGCTTCTCAGAGGACCTGGACGAGCACAGTGGGTAGGCGGCACGATGCGGGCAGACTCGACTTGCAAACATCATGTTTCATTACAGCTGGCATGGTCCTGGCAGTGAGACCCTCCTGCTGCTCCAAAAGCCGCAGTACTGGGGGGAGGAGAGCTACTCTCCCAGGGTCCAACTCGGAGTGCAGCTTCGGAGTGTAAGGAGGTTCCTACTCAGTTCTCCGATTTTTAGGGTGCCTGAGAATTCCATGAAGATACAAGGGAGAATGCAGCTTGCTGGCTCCTCCAGGAATTCCAATTTGGTAGGTCTAATGGAGTCAGCAACTTGCAGTTTTGCAGGCTCTGCAGTTGATTTTGAAACTGCCACAGGGAGAGTAACTCAGCATGTTTTGAAAATCTTTTCATAAATGCGGCTGTTCGTGCTTATTCAATGCTTCCTCCAGGAGATAATTAGAGGGGAGAGGTAGAGGCATTCAAGCTAGATGTTTGCTTTCCTTCCTTTCCTCCTTCCCTTATTTATTTATTTTTTAAAGCCTCTCTCCGGGTTAGAAAGATTTGCTGAGTTTGGGTCCCTGTGAAGATGTGGTATACTTTCTTTTATTTAATAACAAGAGCATCATAAATCACTTTCCCCTTGCACGCTAGGAGGCTCAAGTCAAAATTTTTGTGTAAGTTGCTTTGCACTTTCTAAAGCAGGATTTCTCATGCAAGAAACTCCTGCCACTACGGGAATAAACACACAGGGACTTCATTACATTGTTACTGTTGTTACATCTTTACTGTTGTTTCATTCCTGGCCTCAATAGTGTGCTGTCTCTTTGTTTCTTATTGTAAACAGCAACCTCTGGTCCTTCCAGTTGTATGCAGAGTAGAAACCAGGAGTCACCTGACTCCTGGGAACTGGAGGTGCTTCCCAGGGCCTAGACTAATCAGTTCCTTGCTTCTGTGGGAGGGTTAAAGTGGAGGGAAAAGCCGCAGAGAGGCTGTGGGGCCTCTGTGGAATAAATAGCAAGCCGGGTGCCACCCTTACAGGCACAGCTGAGTGGGTATGAGCGGGAGGATGGTGGTTGCAGGGTGTAAGCGGTGCATTGGGAATGGGTGTCGTCCGGTTCTGATCTCAGGCAGGCTGGGTGAATTGGCAGGAAGGAATGTCCTGAGTCATCCATCTCTCGGTTTCTCTTAGGGTGGAGGTCTGCCCCCAGGGGCTGGGGATTCTGGACAGAAAGAGACAGACAGTGGAGTTTAATATGAAGCCTGTGGGAGCAGGAGTCCCAGCCACAAGGGTTCAAGTCCTCTTTCATTCTGACAGTCCACCACCTGCCATTTATTGAGGACCTACAAAGTATATAGCCTTGTGCTGGGGACCGCAATTGGCGCCATCAGCGTATCTGCCACCTCAGACACTCAGGCTACCGGTTCTTATTTTAGGATCTGCTGTTGAGGATACCTGGGTGCTTCAAGGACCTGCTCCTCAGCCTTAGCTCGGTGACGTGGGGCAGTTTGCTCGAGCTCCCGGGAGCAAATGGGTGCCTGGCAATGGTGGGGAGGACAGGGGGCTCTGAGTTGCAGTGTCTTCCCTTCTGTGTGCTGGCATCAGTCCCTCCTCCCCTGGCACGGTGATGGCTGAACATGCCAATGGAAGCCTGGTGCGGAGAGAGGCTTGTGCGGGCATCTGAGGCGTGTGTGGGCATCTCTCCACGCGCCCAGCTCTGGGCTGCAGAACAGTTAGGTTACCCGGCCGGAGCAGCCTGAGAGTGACTGTCGGAAGCCAGCCGACAAAGTATTTGAGGGTACTTGAAAGGGGGAGCGGGGACTGAGGAAAAGAAAGAAGATAGACAGGATTGCAGGAGGGAGCACAGATTCAAGCTGTGTCCCCGAGTTTATTTAGCACAGCATATTTATACCCTCGGAAGAGCATGAGAAGCGAAACCCACAGATATGCAATACAATTGCTAACATTCACACAGGAGACCAAGTGTTCTCAAAACATCCTTGCTTCTCAGGTCAAGGACTGTTCAACTTTTTGCCTTGAGTCTTAATCAGAACTCCCTCCTCCTGCACCTGCAGACCACAAAGTCTGCCAACTCTGCAAACTTCTTGCTTTGCAAGCAGCTTTAACCCTTTCTGCAGGGCACTCATCAAATACGGCTCCCAACAAGTGACCCCTTCTGCCCAGAAGCCAGGAGCGTCCGTGCTGCATCTGGCCGCCTGCTCTTCCTGACGGAAGTCCCAAAGCCGCCGTTCTCACGGGCCCTGTGGACGTGCCCGTTTTCTTTTAACGGGGCGCCGGACCTAAGAGGCTGGGGAGCCGGGGATGCAGGGGGCGCCGCTCTGAGGAGTGGCACCTTATCCGTCTTCCAGAAGGCCTTCAAGTGGGGATTCCGTCCGTTGCTGAAAGAAAAAGGAACAGTGCACAAAGCCCAGGCTTCCGAGTGTGAGACACCAAAGTGATGAGACTACAAATGGGTTTTTACCCCCAAACCAGTGGCCAGAGGGTCCTGCTGACAAAATCAAGGCTTGGCCAGGCGGAGGGCAGGGCAAAGTCTGGCCTGTCGCAGCTGGAAGACCTGTAGGGAGGTCAGTGGCCATCTGAAAGCTTCCAGTCCTCCCACTGTCTCAGGGAAACGCTGTCCCCCGTGGGGCTGTGGCGTGGGCTCAGGTGAGTCAGGTGTGAGTGCTCCAGGTACCCGTACTCGAGGCTCACTCAGCGATTCGCTCCCTCTGCCTTGCAGGAAAACCAAGCTCAGGATCTTGGGACTCAACTCTGGAGGGGGAATAAAGAGCCCTCTGGGGCTCTCTGCTAGGTGAATTTTGGGAAATTCAGTCATAGAGACATCATGTAGGGAGGAGGCGGGAGAATCAAAATGTTAGTCAAACCACAATCAGAGGCTGCAATATGCCGGT
The DNA here is from genome assembly GCA_004027375.1 of Macroglossus sobrinus. Taxonomy (NCBI): domain Eukaryota; kingdom Metazoa; phylum Chordata; class Mammalia; order Chiroptera; family Pteropodidae; genus Macroglossus; species Macroglossus sobrinus. The sequence continues at coordinate 11,835 of PVKZ01008834.1, forward strand.
CAGCCCCGCAGCCAGGCCAGGAGGACACCTGCAGGACAAAGGAAGGTTTCCGCTGGGATTGCTAAGGGCCCATTCCCCACACCTGGTGAAAGGGGAAACAGGAACTAACAGAGTCATTCCCTACGGGGGAACCTGTGGATTAAGGGCTGGGAGCTCTGCCTCTTCTTACCTTTCCATGCTGCATACTCTTCCCCTTCCTCAGGGTATGTCCCTATCAAAGGAAATGGGTTAACAACGTCTCTAAACTGTAAACACAGGAACTAAAGAATGATATATAAACTGAATTCCCTGGTCACTCAGCCCTCCTGTCTTTCCACATCTCCCTTGGACCTTCTAAGAGCCTTTATTCTGTCCCTCTCACTGTCCCTCTCACTGTCCCTCTCACTGTCCCTCTCACTGTCCCTCTCACTCTCTGCCTGTGAGGAGAGATCACGCTCTGTGGCGTGTGACCCCTTTTCTAAAAACCAACCATTGTATGCCTGTCTCTTACATGCGTGTGCACCCATGCATGCACATGCACACACACGCACACACGCACACACGCACACACAGACACGCACATGCATGCACATGCACGCACACGCACGCGCCGTTAGCTTCTCTGCTTCAGGGGGCCAGGTAGTGAGGAGCCCCATTGGGAACTTCCTTTCCATCAAGGAGAGGGCGTGGGGGCATTCCCAAGGGGCCCACTGAGGCCCGAGCAGGACAGGGCTGTGTCCGCAGCTGGGCGAAGGGTGTGGGCTGCAGGGCGGCTGGAAGCTGGACTGTAAGTGTGCAGGGCTGGAGCACGGTGAGGTCCCCAGGCAGGGTTTCCAGGGAGACACTGCTGTGACTGACAGGCATCCCTGGGCATGGGGAGCAGCGGGGTCAGGTGCGGGGAAGGGAGCCTGGGGAAGCGGAAGGAGCTGCTGTGGTGTCGATGTCGCCACCCCCAGGGACCGGGACCCGCCCTCCCCCATCTTTCTGGCACTGCGCACGCACGCCCCGGAATTTTTGTAGAACCCAAAGGAGCTGGGGACACGAGTGACGCGGCACATCCTCCAGCAAAGGGGCTTCGAGTCCCATTTAATCTGACTTAGGGAAACAAAGGCATGTGGCACCAGTTCCAGGGGGGACACACGACGCCCAGGAGCCGGTGTGGTGTCTACGGGGGTGCGGGCAGGGCCACCCTTGTTTTGGCAAGTGACGGAAAACCCAAGTCAGCAGTTCATAGGAAAGGGTGCGACACAAGTGCTGGGGAAACTGGCTTAACCTCGCAAGGGTCCTGGGTCGGCCCCCTTCCGCCCGCCCGAGTGCTGCGGGGACCTGGCTTCCGGTCTCTCCTTCCCTTCATTCGCGCTCAGCTCCCCTGCACCCACTCTCCGGGACTGTGCGGGGCGGGGCAGGGGGGCGGGGCCGCCGCAGCCTCCCTCCTCTCTCAGCCCCCGAGTCCCACAGCCTCCCTCTGACTCAGCCGAAGCCGCCTGGAGCCTCACTGTGTGTGTGCACTTACTAAGGCCATCACCGTGGTCAAGGGGGTGCCAGGGCTCACACCCACGCTGCAGCCCCGGGGCTGGGCCGGCCTCGGCCTTGCCCCAACAGACGCACCAGAGCCCGGGGGAGTGCACGATTCTCCTGAGGATACTGGGACTGTCTCTGGAGGGACGGTGAATGGACATTGGGTGGTCAGACAAGCAACGTGAAAGCCATCTGGGAAGGCTTCCTGGAGGAGGTGACATCTACATGGAAGGATGACGTGAGAGACACGAGCAGTGATAGTGAGACGGGATGGTTGAAGCAGTACCCGTGAGTCTCAGAGGGAAGCCAGAGCAGGCTCAGGGAGCTCCAGGGAGCATGCAGTGCAGGTGAGAGAGTGGTGAGAGGTGGTGTTTCCAGGTCAGGAGGCCATGGTCCATCCAGGGATGCGTTTGCCAGGC